>CACRXK020013359.1:0-14127 GCA_902702795.2 Paramuricea clavata
CCCGAATTCCGTAGTGCTCTAGTTTTGTAATCAGTATATCATGATTTACAGTGTCGAAGGCCTTACTTAAATCTAAAAATATTCCACAAGAGTATTGTTTATTTTCGACTGCTTTTTGGATTTTATCAGTAATAAGTGTTACTGCTTGTACACTGGAGTATCCCGACCTAAATCCGAATTGGTTTTCAGATATTATATTCATTTTCTCAACATACTTCATCAACCTCCCATACATTAGTTTTTCCAATATTCTATTAAATATAGACAATAAAGAAATTGGTCGATAATTATTAACATAGATTGCAGATCCATTTTTAAATACTGGCACTATCTGAGCAATCTTAAATTTATCTGGGACAACACCAGTGCTAAAGGAACAATTATAAAAAATCTCTAATGGTTCAGATATATTGCAATATAAAATTTTTAGCAGCTTTGTTGGAATACTAAAAGGCCACTTGTTTTTGATATATTGAGTTTGGCAATTTCCAGTTGAATCTCATTTGCAGTGACTGGTGAGAGAAAAAAGCTAGTTGGTATTGAAC
This sequence comes from Paramuricea clavata, assembly GCA_902702795.2. Lineage (NCBI taxonomy): Eukaryota > Metazoa > Cnidaria > Anthozoa > Malacalcyonacea > Plexauridae > Paramuricea > Paramuricea clavata. The sequence goes on from CACRXK020013359.1 coordinate 546, forward strand.
AATCCATGTATTCAAGGGGTGAAATATCGTTAGAACTAATTGAGTCAACAATTCTTGAACCAATTGAAGAAAAGTATTTGTTAAATATTTCAGCAATTGTTTTAGTATCTGTGATTTCGATATTATTCTCAACTATTTTACTTTGCATTCCCTGAGTGCTCTTTGTTTTTGGATTAACTATGTCCCTAATTCCAGTCCATATTTTTTTTAAATTAGAAGAGTTTTCTTTAAAAAAATTTTGGTAATAATTTTTCTTGCTCAATTTTATAAGTTTGCCAAGTTTATTGCTATATCTTCTGTATTCCAAAATTAGAAATTCATTATTACTTCCTAACTGTTTCCTATATAGTCGATTTTTTTGCTTAATAGACACTTTTATTGCTGAAGAGATCCATGGTTTAAGGCTAAAACTGACATCTTGTCTTGATAATTTCTTAAGTGGTGCATGATTTTCAATCACCTCTGAAATCTTGCAGTAAAAGCTGTTAAAAATATCATTCACATTATTATTTTGTGGTAACGTTACATTCCAATCAATTGAAGAACCTTCATTAATCAAAGAAGCCTCATCAAAATTAGCATAGTCTCTCTTAAAAATATTTGTTTTAGAAATTTTACTTATGTTTTTATGAATTATAAGGAAATTTGGTAAATGGTCAGTTAAATCTGAAAATATATTTCCACTTATAGTATGACAGCCTAATGAATTTATAAAGATATTATCAATTAAAGTTGCACTATGATGAGTTATTCTAGTGGGTTGAATGATTTTAGGATGGAGATTGTATGTAAACATGGTATTAACAAAACTTTCAGTTGGACCATGTGTTTCATAGTTTAGTAGATTAATATTAAGATCTCCCATTAATATTAATAATTTATTCTCATTAGCAATTTTGTCAAGGATAGAGTATAAATAATTAGTAAAATTTTCAAGGTTTGCTTTTGGGTGTCGATATAAAACACCACATGTTATTCCCTGATCATGACCTTCAATATCAATCCACAATGCTTCGAATTCATTTTTTGAAGTGCATAGATCATCTCTTTTCGAGTATTTTAAATTATTGTTCACAAATAATCCAACCCCACCAGCATTTGATAGAGGTTGTGATAAAAAATTATACCCACTAATGTCAGTATTAATTATACACTCTTGTTGCTGTTTTATCTTTGTTTCCGAAATTCCAATCACAGAAAATTGAAACTTTAATTGGGAGAGTAGTAAAGAAAGTTTATCAATATTGGCTGCAAGACTCCTAATATTACAGTGTATGGTTGAAAAAAGATCATGTTTGGATAAAGAGGAAATTTCCCTACAATTGAGAAAATCCTGCTCGGAATAATAATTAAAATTTATCTGACTAGGAACATGTTGATCAATATCAACATCTTGTAAGATTGGAATCTTTGATATTGCTGAGGCAACATCAAAGCAACGCAAATCATTTAGATCTAAGTCACTCATGATTAACATTAAATATACAAGTTCCATCTATTATTAAGCCTTGTACTAATTTACCACACAACAAATAGTAAATAGATTGGCAATATATAAACTTATCTTGAAAGTCTCTGCAGATCTTGAATGTTCTCGATAAGTATAGCTGAGCTGTCTTTATCCTTACGTAAATAGATTTTCCCATAACGTGTCCATATAAATTGAAAACCAATTTCCTTTTTCTTTTCAAGACATGCTTTAAACAGAAGCTTACGTTTCTTAGTTAAGCTCTCCACCATAAAAATCTTCGATTCTACATGTCTAGTGTAGCCAAGATCTTTCAAACTGACATTTCTCAACTTAGATCTTGAAGTGTACAGCTTATCCCTAATATCTCGTCGTGTAAATTTAATAATAATAGCTGGTACTGGAATTGTACTGAAAGAACGACCAGAACGGGTACTGCCAGCAGCTGGGGTCCCCAAGCGATGACTAATAGACATATCAGTTTCGGTAAGATCAATCCCAAGTTTAGATGCCAATTTTATGACAATTTCATTAGTATTCTCGTCAGGAACCAAAGGAATCCCTCTTATTTCGACACATTCTCGTCTTCCATACTGCTCAAGTTCATCTTGAGCAATTTTCAATGGATCATTTTCACCCTTTGTGTTGGCAAGATCACGTTTTAAAATAGAGTTCTCATCTTTTAGCTTTTTCATTCCTGCTTCCATATTTATAGCTTTATCATTTAGCTCATCATATTTTGCACTTAGAAACGATAACGAACACATAGCTTCATCAACTTTAGTATTTAAATCGTCGAATTTCGAGAATAAAGGCTTCAATTTTCGATCAAAGATAGCCTCCAAATTTTTTATTTCTGTTGCCATATTGACGAATATGCTTATAAGGACATAAAAATATATAAATAGTAAAAGAACAGTAATCATTGACACCAGATTGATATGGATTGAGTAAGCATTTTACGGAGCGATAAAACAACCTCCATCTTGCTTGGTGACCAGACCAGACCATGGGACAAGCAAGTCGTTGAATTCACTCTAAAAAACAAAGACGCTTATCCTGATTTTACCGTGTTTGCCTCCATGATCGAGAAACAGTCCATACTCAAGAATCACCCAAACGTGACAGCTTTCGAGAAACGAGGAAAGGGAGATCGGAGAAAGCCTTTTATACCACCACTTATCCCACCAGAGGACCCCCTGCATACGGTCTTGGCGGGAGAAACTAAAACAGAAGATGAAGAAGTTAAAGAAAAACACTGCCCGTTCCACAAATGCATCGGACATACGTTGTCAGAGTGTAAATCTTTCGCTCAAAAAACCCTGGAGGAGAAAACGCAATGGATCAAAGAGGAAAAGTTATGTTTCCGATGCTTGGTTGCAGGACACATAGCCAATCAATGTAAATCGAAAGTGAAATGCGGGAAGTGTAGCAGTGAACGTCACCAGTAGATGAAACCCCCCATCCAGCGGCGGAAGTGACGTCAGCATTATACGTCAGCATTTTTTAGGGATAAGAGTGACGTCATTTTTGGAACATTGTCGCGTAACATTTGTCGCGTGATCTTTTGAGATGACGTCAGCAACTATTTGTCGCATAACGTTTATTGTAAAAAATATGATTTTTCAGATGGCGTCAGCAACTATTTGTCGCGAAAGATTTGTCGCATAACGTTTATTGTAAAAAAAAAAAAAATGATCCTTGTATTAAGCGCTACAATACCAGTTCGAACCGGATTTAATATACTGTATAAATTGAGGTCTTCGAATTTACAAGAGCGTAGTGTTTACACAGCTTTCGCAGAGAGAACTTTGAAAGATTTGCTTTGATATATTGTTCACACAGAAAACTTTACTGACGTTTCGCGAGTGGTTTTTTCTAATATAAAGACTTGCTGCTTTCAACTTTTAAAGGTATGGTGTTTAACAAACTATATAGGTAAACTTTTTGTGTGTGAACTTAGGCAAAGCATTTTTGTTTTATAGTTTTTACCGATAGAACTTTGCTGGATATTTGACGTTTCGCAATTTTTGTTTATAGTTATTCACAGATACGAATGACATCAAAATTCACTTTTTGCATGGCAGTACAATTCAAGGTAATCCCTCGTATCTTCGTCTCGACCTTGTTGGTACTAGTCTTGTAACAGTAATTCTTCGGACCGCCCGAGATGAAGGTAGTAATATGTCCTTCTTTTAATTCGTCGGTCAACTGGCCCAGGTAAGGACCTAGCGATGGTTCTGGTTCGCCGGGTTTGCTAACAAATATCACAGAGTCCGTGTCGTAATATAACACTCGCTCCTGAAGTTGATCCAACACCCCATAGAGTTTGAGACGGGCATAAGCGGTGGTAAAAGCGGCGATGACTACGTTCGTTTTGGCGTTGGGTTCGACGAAGTTCTCGTTGTACTCGTAACGAAGCTCGACCATTTCGTCGCTTACGAATCTCACGTCGAGAACATGATTTCATCCGACGATAGATAGTCGAAATACACTTGGGGATCTTTAATCAATTCTACTTTGGCCATATTGGACCGTTGCGCGAATTTTCCTAAGGGAAAAAATCTAATATAAGTACCTGTAAAAGATAAGTTTACCTCGCCGTCCTTGCGAGAACATTACCGTTTAAAAAATACATACCCCAAAACGAATTCAACATCAGTTTGGACAGTGCACGCATCCCAGGATTGTGTTCGATCTTTTCTCGGTCTAGTTGTATACCCTCGACTGCCAAGTATTCGTCGACGTACTGCTGTTTCTGTTCCTCGGTGACACAATTCTTGGGATAACCACTGGATTCTTGCTTGATCTTGAGGAAAGTGTCCACATAATCCTTGAACAGCACGTCGGAGGTTTCGGGAAAATGCCACACTTCGTGCATTTGGAGGATATTGTAACCTTTCTCCAGGGCTTTCTCTAATTCCACGCTGCACCAGGTTCCCTGGATAGCTCTTTCACGCTCGGAATGAGTACAAGGGGCTTGGTTACACGTATCAGCACAGGCTTTGCACAGAGGAAACATCAGCTTGCCTTGGGTCCGATAGGGAAGGACTGGATGGAAAAGTCCACGAGGTGGTAATACCGTGCACTTGATCAAGCCAAAGTACGTGGTAATATCATCAAAGTTTTCAGTGATGATACGGGGCCGACCAATGACCGTTTTGGTCATCTTGTTACACCAGGGATAGAGACTGGTGAAGTCGACGTACCTGTAAGAAAAACGGACATTAGACTCCCGTTCCTAGATCTATTGGGGTGCACTAACAACATACCTTATCTTCTCATCCTCTTTGCATTCGTGGAAGAGTTTCGTTGCGTTGGTTCGACCACCATAGAAAGCATGTCGTGGTTCCAAAGGATCCACCACATCGTAATCCTCGAAGTACTGTCTCATGTCTTCATCGTGTTCCAATTCTTTCTTCATGTCGCACTCCCACATTTCGACAACATGGAGGCCACGATCTTTAAGGTACTGGGTCTTTTCCATGGTGGCTTGATGGAGATCATGCATGGTCTTTTCGCTGACCTTGTTGACGGTGTCCCGTGCGTAACATTTCAAACACCCTGTAAAAAATATTTCGTTAAAGTACTGTACCTATGTAAAAAACTGACCCTCTAAAAAACTTACCGTGCCAGAAACAGCCATGGAATTCATATGCTGTATGTGTTTCCTCATCATAGCCATCCAAGGAATATTGACCAACAGTCTTCTCTCCACCATTCCGTTTATGTCGAATGTACACGTCATTCTTCTCGGCTGTGTAAGATAACCATTTCAAGGCGATGTTGGATTGCTTGATTCCTGGATGATAGCCGTGTGGAGGCAAAATGGCAATGGTGTTTTCTTTAAGGAAATTCGTCCGAAACACGAGATTGCACGCTGACGCAATGGTTAGGCATTTCTCGAACGGGTCAATGTCGGTGACGTCACGGAACAACTCGCGAAATTCAAGGCAACAACGTCGAAGGATATCCACATCGGATCGACAGTAACTCAGAATTTCTTCTTGGAAATTGAACACATAATTGTTCTCCTTCAATTCCTGATGCCATTTCAAAAACGTCTCTTTCTCTGCTGGATTCATTCCATTGGGATGGTAATAAGGACTCGGTGGTAGGGGTCCAACATAATTCTGGTTTTCCTTCCTGTTGAAGAGGTGAGGGAAATATCCTTTTGCCAGCTCGTTCAAACCAAAGGTTTTGGGAAAATCAGCCAGTCTCATTGGTATGAAACTCAAGGAATCGATGAATTTAATCTTGAGCATAGGTACATACAATGTAAGGATCTTGGCACCACGCATGATGACTTCAGGAATAACACCGTTCTCGTGTAGGTATTGTTGGATGAAATAACCATCATAGCCCTGAAAATTATGGGCCACCACAATACATCCTTCATGTTCTTTCGTGAACAGCCATTCGCAGAACTCGTTCCTGGTATTATCTCCTTGAAACAACCATTCGTCACCAGCCTCGTTTTGAATTACGCACAAGTTCGGTTCGTGAGTACCATTCTCTTGGATGCACTCGAAATCGAAGAACAGTAGTTCGTTGTATCCGCTTTCGTGGACGTCCTCATCCGCTTCGTCATCACATAAACCAGTCTCACGTGGAGGTTTTTCCTTGACAGGTTGCATGTAACATTGGTGGTCTTCGATGCCCACATATTTTTCACAGGTTGAACAACGTTTCAGTCCGCAGTGATGCAAATCAGGCCTCAGTTGAGTCCGTTCGAAAACACAATTACAATGAGGACACTTGGCAGTAGACAAACAGATCGATTTTGCATTTCCTACGTTTTGTTTGTGCCAATCGAAACATTCTTGACTTTTAAAAATATGATTACAATCACTACATGAAATCCACGAAACAATCGGACAATTTTGAAAATGGCACAATTTACACATATCTCCGCATAAATGATCCCTTTGATGGTCATATCCCTTTTTACAGGTATGGCAATACATTTTACGAGCAATAAAAGCCGGCATGCTTGTGATCACGTCGAAATGATTGTCATGCAGAAACAAATAGATCCTTTTTTCTTTATCAAGTCCAGAAAAAATGACAGAATTTTGATGCTCTTTCGAAACAATGTTGATTTGATAATCGGTCAAATACGCTTGAAATTGTTTGACGTGGTCCATACCGCAAGAACCTATCGGAACACCTGCTTCCTGGTGCAAATCATGAGCTAAACGTGTTTGCAGTGAACAACGAAAATCACTTATAGTTTTATACCGGCTATCGTTTTCAATTTTGGCAATCGAAACAACTAAAGCTTGAGCTAAACATAAATCATCCTTGTTCTGAATACGAACAATTGCCCTTTTATTGATCAAATGCTTTTCCAAATTTATTTCACTGCGTTTTGTTCCGGTACCGCCATTGGGCATTTCAACATGGACCAGATTCACTTTGACACTGTCGTTTAGACGAAATTCATGGTTGGATTGAATGACACGCTCAATTTGAGCTAAAACCCGCTCTGTTGTCAAATGAGAAAGAGCCATGAAAGGAAGAGAAATAGGTTTTTCAAGCTGAGGTGAATGCAACACAAAACGTACTTTATCATGTTCAGGAACATCTCTTGTAATGCTATCCAATAAACTTTTAAATATTCTATGCAGACGGTCGTGGAACTGAGAAAGCTCCAGATGAGCAAACGTGTCCGTGAATTGTACCGTATAATCCGTACCCGTGGTTCCAAACTTTTTCACTTTAATTAACTTGTTTGACATTTGTCACAGTAAAGTTGTTTTCAGTCGTGCTCGACTCAGCGCCATCGTCCTCGAACGATCTTCTCTTGCCACGGCCCATTTGAAGCAATAGTTCATCATCGTTCCAGTCAAGCAGAAAACTTTCCCTCTCTTCAGGTGACCAGTGTTGTGTGAAATCTTCGGTCGCCATCATCTGTTGTATAGATTCGTCGTTGTTCCAATCAGACATAAAAAATTCTGCCGTTGTTCAGGCGTCCAGGAATCAGAAAGGTTCGCCGTTAATCCTTGTTGCTCGTTTTCAATTCCCCATTCCAGTAAACGACTGATTATCTTGACTTTCTCCGCGTACACAAGTCTCTGTTCAGCCTCGCTCAAATCATACATGTTTTCCAAAGCATTAAGTTCAGCTTTCGTTTGACAAACTGATATTTTCGTATCCATATCTAACAATACATTTAACCGTTTTCTAAAAATTCAACTAATAAATTCGAGTTGCTATGGTTAAAAATATACACTTACCGAAGCTTGTCTCGGCACTCTAAAAGTTCCCTCCACAAAAATATACTCTGTAATAGTTCTCCCAACAAAAGTTTTCGTTTATACTGCTAAGAACATTATGACAAAACAATAGACAACATTTCAACATTTATATTCCAAAAGATTATGCGACAAATGTTATGCGACGCCATCTCAAAATTCCAAAAGATCACGAGACAAATGTTATGCGACAAATGTTTTGCGACAAACGTTCCAAAAATGACGTCACACTTATCCTAAAAAACGCGGACGTAATATGCCGGAAAAATGCTGACGTCATATAGCTGGGGAAATCACAAGCTCATTAGTATTCTGCTGGATGTGGGGTATTAAACTACTAATCTCGCCCTTCCTAATCACTTTTTCCTTTGATCTCCGTATAAGTTATGTACTTGCGCAAATGATCACTTATATATCGAAGACCAGGCTTGTTACAGGGAGGACAGTCTCTTTTGTGCTTATAGGGCATGCTGAAACTTTGAAAGTTCAATAATAAATGACCGAGAATAAATGGTTTGAAAACATTTATATTTTTACGGCGACATATGGGTGTGATGTAGGGTCGATGTAGGATCGATGTAGGGTCGATGTAGGGTCGATCTAGGGTCGATGTGGGGTCGATGTGAGTTCGAGGTAGGGTCGATGTAGGGTCAATGTAGGTTCGATGTAGGGCTAGGAGTATAGGAGCTAGGAGCCACCGAAGTCCTAGTGATAGGAAACAAATTGGAATTGTTGGAGAACGAATGTTTGATAAGAATAGAGTCCACTTTATGAACGCCAATTACAAAGAGACTGAAAAACCGTTTGGATAGTTGTTGGTGGATAACAAGCATGATACGCCAGCACATAAGCAAGTTCTTGGGGACCTGTTTGTCGACTGCCGTGTTTATCTCTTCGCCACCCAAACTAAAGTGAACAGTACTAGTGTCGAGCCCACAGCGGTCGAAACCAAGCCTAGAAGGAAACAACCTAAACATCAAAGGCATATTACCTGGTCGGATGCAACTATGCCCGAGTGGCAAAACTACACCAAGGAAGCACACGTTGTCCGTAACATTCTCGAAGGATATGTTATCACAGAGATGTATAAGTCATCGCGCAATAGTTTTGATCCTAGCCATCCGGGTGTCTACATCGGCGGAGGAAATTATTTGCCTGTCAATATAATGAACCAATCGGGTCGTATGAAGGGGGTGAATCTGCACGAAGACGAGCCAATGGTCCGAACCTTTGTTTAAGAAACCATGGCGAATGAACAATTAAGCCAAACGACTCTTATTACAAAAAAAACATTTAAATTGTTGTGCGTAATTTAAATAAAATCAAACACATTATGCTCTAAGAAAAGACCACATTAACTTTGTAAACGTCTCGAAGAAATAAATGTATTTTAAGACTGAATTTTTGTGTAAACTTTTGGCTGCAAAGCACTCCTGTCTTGTCTAAATTGCTTTCTCTCTTCCAATATAAGCCTCCTTATTGTTGTGTTTCCAACCCGCACGGATAACCCGAGACGCCCGCGCAATGAATACCCTAATCTACCCGTATTTATCCACACAGGAGAAAATGCAAATCTCTGGTAAAAGTTAGTCTTTTAATTAGTTTCACCCTAACAACACATAGCAACAACCGGTGTGCTTTAATATAGCTTAAATTTATTAACCTTATCCGAGTTTTAGTACTTTAAAAACCTAGCACTAAAATATAGAAATCGCTTCACAATTATATATCATGACCTCTAACTTCCATGTGTTTATATAACTCTAGACAGCAACATATTCTCTCATATATAGACCCCATATGGCAGACCGGGATTTAAATATTAGTTTAATTGTAGATACATAACTCTTACCGCATGCTATATCTCAGCGTTTTGACGCTTGATAATATTTATATATTATTTAACAACAAAACATATAGCTGTATACCCCGAATATATAAGTTTTAGATATATAACACTCATGCTATTTCATATAGTATCAGATTTTTTATTCCTTTAGGAGTTAATTATAGAAATCACTTGACAATAACAGCAAAATGGTAGAGCAGTGCTTAGAAAACTCCAGACAACAACATATTCTCTTGTATATAGCCCTAACCAGGATTTTAGCAGGAACGCATAGTAAGCCAATATTAATCCCGCTATTGTATGACACACGTGAAGGGACGCTAAAAATGCGTAGTCAGCAAGTATTGTGCGACCTTGTTTAAGCTTGCCCGCGTGAGGTCATTGCATAAAATTATGACGTATTGCATACTAATTATAAATGAGATGGTGGACATCCACCACCTCAAACTCCATCACCTCACACCACCTCCTCACTCCTCCACCTCACTCCTCCTCCTCACTCATCCTCCTCGGTCCTCCGCCCCTCCTCCGCCCTTCCTGCGCCCTTCCTCCGCCCCTCCTCCGCCCCTCCTCCGCCCTTCGTCCGCCCCCAAAAATAAGGCTCGAACGGCCTCTATATTACTACTAACTTGTAAAAACCCAATATTTTGAAAAATTGAAAATAAATATATTTCTACTGGCCGTATCAAACGAAATTTTCCACACGAAAGCGCCTGAATACGAGTATTTCAGTCACACTGACTTGTGGGGAATTCCGAGGAGTTCAAGAGGTATTCAAAATTTTCTCGATGGATATGAAATACAGAATATTTGGCCAAGCGGTGAGTAAAATCCACGATTGTTTTGGTTTGTGTAATGTCATGAGGGCACTTGACCCCCGTTCGAAAGGTTATTTTATTAGGATTTCAAAGGTGGTTTCCGTTTTAAAGGGGGGTAAGTACTCGTTGAGATATTTACATCGGAAGCAAATGAATGAAAAATATGAAATTTATCGCCAAACGATAAAGAGTACAGAGATTTATTCATAGCATGTGTTTTAATAATTTTATTAACTAACAGTTCTTAACGTCAGATATTCTTGGAACATGGTATAATAACATTTTAGACACAATTCAAAATTAACTGTAATATATTATGATGTGCTGTCCAATAATCTATTGTAATTCTAATTTACTATATTGTAAGAATATCGCAATTCGCTTTTTGCCGCCATAATATTTTATTGAATAATGATTAAATGAATGAATGATATCAAAACAAACTCGCGGTCAGGGCATTTTTTAACTATATAACTACTGGGGCATTTACCCCTGTAGGCCCTTTGCTTGCCCCAGTAGTGAAGCATGGTTTTCAGATGAACTGGCCCAGATGAACTGGGCTGCTTTCTCATATCCTCTCACATTCTCGACATTAACTTTCTCTTCAAGTCAAGTCGGCAAATTATTTAATACCAGTTGGATATGGCCGGCATGTCTTGCTCGTTAATGTCATCCGTCTGATTCTGTACCAGCTTGAGTCGATTGCGGTGCACACACAAGCTCCTTCCTTTTCCCGATTTTGGACGAATCACATAGTTTAAACGTCCTTGACAACGGAGTATGACGTACGGACCAATCCACGGTTTGTGGAACTTTCTACTGCGTCCTTTCGGTATGACAGGGCTATGTAACCATACAATGTCTCCGGGTCTCAGAATTTCTGTCTGATGAGCAGTGTTACGTGCATCATAATTTTGCTTTTGCTGTGTCTGTGCTTTCTTGATTTCCTCAGAAACCGTCGCGTGGACCTTTTTTAGGGTAAACTCAAGTTCACCACAGTAGTCGGCAATCAACCGCTCAGGTGCGTTAATGACTGGGTCAGTTTCACAGTGTGCATTAATTCATGAAAAATAAAAGAAAAATTATTTACAACGATTTTAAGATAAATTGATAGGGTTTTGGGCGTTAATGCTACTCAACATAATTTTAGAATTTTTTTAACGGACCCAAAATTTTTAAAAACATGTCACGTGACCAGTTGTTGGTCTAAAAATAGCAACAAAAAAATGGAACTTTTTCAACCGCTTTGCAGGGAATGATTGAGCAGGTTCTCACTGAAACATTCAATTACAAATAGATTGCCAAGGAACTCTTCTAACATATTCAAACTTGTATCCGTGAAAATGTTGTGTTATTGTTGCGTAAAATAGATCCAAAGTCAAAACAAGCGTTTCTACTCGCATATTTTCGATCATTAAAGCTACTTCTAGTCAAAATGTTTTCGGTTTACGACATTTCTCAAGAAGTTGGACATATTTTGTAGTTAATTAGCGCATAAGCCTTTAATAGTTGATAATAAAAACCTTTCCTGCAAGGCCATTGAAGTTTAACATTCGGCCGAGTAAATAAATCGTAAAAACCGCCATTTTTGTCGAGTGAGCCCTGATTCTACACACAGCGGTCTCCCGCATAGCCATGGCAACAAAGAACGCTCAAAATGGCGATTATAATAACTCGAAGAGCATAAAGACATGTTTGCAGACATATTTTGCTTTGCGCAAGGTTAAAACCGGCAATTGTAATACAGAAAAATATACACATATCATTGTTTTTAATATACAAGTGAATGTCGAACGCACAAACCATTTGTGACCAAATTATCCGACACAACTTCGCATTTTAATATATACCACAACATGCTTTATAATAATACAAATCTAAAAGGCTACTAAGCATAAATTTCGCAGACAATATTGCACAGGATAAATCTTGAGTGCTATGATGAAACAAGAGCCTTATTTATCAGTAATTTAAGATTATAATCTGTCAAAATTAGACGCGTCTCACGCACGCAATGACGATTTAGGCGCCAGATTCAAAATTTGCTTCGATAGACTCACGTCTCGAAGTCCGCACAAAGCTATAAAAATACATCAAAATTCTACTTTATCGCCATGGTTGTCAGTTTTATTCACCCACATACGTGTGGATTTGCCAAGGCAGCAATTTGGCGATTTACGAAAGATGCTGTAGTTAACATAAAGCGCGTTGACACTGAAACACCATATCAGCATCGCGTGCGTACTGTACAGGCTATTCACGAACTCTTCTGCCAAATGTTTGGTACGAAGTTTGCAGTGGACTACAAAACCTTTGAGAGAAAGCTGCCAGACTTGCGTACGAAGTTCAGCGGTTGGAATCCCCGTAAATACAAAGAACGAGACCAATACCTGAAAGCTTTCTCTGCCGATAGCTGGAAAGAATTATCCACTACGCGCAAAGATGAACACAGCTTGATGGATTGCCCCAGCTGTTGTCACAGGTACTCCGTGTATCAGGCTTTATTCCCGGTTAATTCAAGGCAATTTCAAGGCTTTCTTTAAAAAAAATCCTGTGGTTGTGGCTCAAAATATAGCAGCTAATGTAAATAAACAGCCTGTACAGATCAAGTGCACACGACGAGAATACCAGACTGGCGCACAAAAACGGTGTATGATGAAATTAACCCAGTATTCCAACAAGTGTTTAATGTATCCCTTGAAGGCCCTGACCACTCTTCCCACCTTGAATATCCAAGCGAAGAAGAGTTGCGCTGAGAAAAAGAAAGAAAGAAGAAATTATTTACGAAAGACAAAAGCTTGTTTAGAGGAACACTGGAAGAATACATCGGTTATGAGGTAAATACTAGTCAGTATGTCTGTGGTACAGTATATTAAATGGCTTCTAAGTTCTAAAGAAATCAAATTTATTGTAAAATATTACATATCAGTTTTGTATCTTGCTTGTTTGGGTTATAGAGACCTCTAGCATATATGCTACTCGCACTAGTTGTAATCAAAGACTAATTTATTGATAGAATTAAGTAAATATATATACAAGCATTGACAGCCAATTAGGATATATGATATGGGTGTGTGTGTGAAAGGTTAAGCCTGGAATGAATTAAGTACAGGATACAACATTCCTCCCCTGTTTAGTAACTTGCTAGGTTGAACTATATATATTTGATTCCTATTGCTGATTGTTCGTA
>CACRXK020013360.1:0-14125 GCA_902702795.2 Paramuricea clavata
CCTGGCCATGGGGATGTATGCCATCAGTCTTCAACCCCTGATCACCTGAATGTGTCAAGCAACGTTAAGCAATGTTGGTTTGCTGACGACGCGAGTGGCGCGGGATTTCTGGAAGATATCAAGCGATGGTGGGAACACCTGAATGAAGCTGGCCCTAATTTGGGATACTTTCCAAATGCTAAGAAATGCTAGCTGATCATAAAGCCTGGAAAAGAAGAAAGTGCTCATGCTATTTTTGATGGGACAGCGATCAATATCTCTGCGCAGGGGTAAAAGCATTTGGGCGCAGCCTTGGGTTCTATGGCTTTCCTGGAAGAATACGTCAATGGCAAGGTAGAGGACTGGGTTAGCCAAATTGTCAAGCTAGCTGAATTCACAGCGTCACATCCACAAGCCTGCTATGCCGCCTTCACCTTTGGCCTCCGCCATCGATGGACGTATTTTCTTAGAACACTTCCAGATATAGAAGATTTACTGGAGCCCTTGGAGCGTGCTATTGCTGATGTCCTGATACCATCAATTACGGATCATCACTGTACAAAGAGTGAAAGGGATCTCCTGGCACTCCCAGTACGAATGGGCGGTCTTGGCCTTATAAATCCGAGACAGGATGCAGCACTGCAGTACGAAACGTCGATAAAGACCACAGCGCCACTGGTAGAGAAAATTATCGCACAAGCCTACGAAATTCCAGATGACTCTGTTATTCACACACTGCAGCAGAATGCGCGAAATGAAAAGAACGAAGTACTTCAGGCTAAACGGGATGGTATTAAGAACTCTCTACCCCCGAAAACACGGCGTGCTATGGAACTAGCAACTGAAAAAGGTGCATCCAACTGGCTAACAGTTATCCCCATTAAGGAAATGGACTACAATCTGAACAAGGGTGAGTTTCGAGACGCAGTAAAGCTGAGATATGAGTGGAAAATTGCTGATAAGCCATCAGTATGCGTGTGTGGCGATACTTTCAATATTGATCACGCAATGATCTGCAAGCGAGGTGGGTTCATCATACAGCGCCACAACGAGCTGCGAGATCTTGAGGCTGATATGCTTAACATCGTCTGCAATGATGTCGAGGTTGAACCCGTTCTTCAAGAGTTAACTGGCGAGGTTTTACCAAGTGGAGCAAATACAGCACCCGACGCTCGCCTAGATATCCACGCTCGAGGGTTTTGGGAGAAACAAAGGTCCGCGTTCTTTGACGTTAGGGTTTGTCACCCCAACGCGGAATCCTACAAAGACCTGAGCCCTCAACAGATATACAGGCAACATGAAAACGAGAAGAGGATGTATGCCCAAAGAGTGATGGAGATAGAACACGGAACGTTTACACCATTAGTATTTACAACGACTGGAGGCATGAGTGAAGAGTGCAAGAGGTATCATAGCAGATTGGCGAGCTCATAGCAGCGAAGAAAGGCGAAGACTACTCTACGACCATGTCCTGGATACGAGCCAAGGTCTCCTTTGCCATCTTGCGGTCAGCTCTACTTTGTCTCAGAGGGACTAGAGCACCCAGGAGGATAACAACGAACGTTCAAGAAACGGACTTCGAAGTAGACAATTCTCGTGCCAAAATTTAGGCTTAGACTTTTACCATAAATTCTTACTATAACATATACTATAACATACTACAACAATTTAGACTCACTTCCTTGTATATACTAGTAAATAGTTATTAATGTAGTAGGATTATTTTATAAATAAATTATTATTGTTATTATATTATTATTATATTATTAATATTATTATTATTATATTATTATATTATTATTATATTACTATTATATTATTATTATATTATTATTATATTCAATTTTTTTTTTAATAATAATATGATTCTTTTAATTTTCAAAATATACAATAATGCTTTTGTTATCAATGACTATATTAAATAATCTGTTCTTTGGGCTTAATTAAAAAAGTATCTAAATGTTTGTTGAAATGTACAGTTAAATTTTAAAAACAAACTCTGGAACATATACCGCTACATAATTAAAATATTTACCGCTAAGTAGCTAAATAACGAAACTAACATATTCCGCTAAATAACTAATATTCAATTATTATATTATTATTATATTATTATTATTATATTATTATTATATTATTATTATATTATTATTATATTATTATTATATTATTATTATATTATTATTATATTATTATTGTATTATTATTATATTATTATTATATTATTATTATTATATTATTATTATATTATTATCATATTATACTTTCTCTTCGTTTTCAGCAGTAACTTCCGCGGGTTTTGTCTTAATGCTACTGTAAACACTATGATTCCACGAATATACCAGATTGGGTAACATGTCCACGTATCTCACGGTTTTCTTGGCAGTAAAATAACGCCTTCTTCGTCTTCAGAGTACGAATCAGACGTTTCACCGTTCCGCGATAGAATCTAGATCCTTGGTTTCGTTGTACGTGTTGTATAGTTCGATGTCCTCTTCTTTCATCAGTGCACGTGCTCGGAAATGTTTGTTTAAAAACTCGGTTCCTTGATCCGTCATGATCTTTTCAGGTTTGCGTCCAGACGATCAAAGTAACTTTGAAAGCTTCAACTAAGGTAGGACCCGTTTTGTTTTTCAACGGGACTACCATGCATATTTGGAAAAGACATCAACGCAAACGAGCAGAGCACGGTAACCGTCATTAAACTATTGTATGGATTGCATGTCTGCCAGATCCATTTGCCACTGCTAGCTGATCGATGCCACCCACGATGACGCGATTTTGTTTAAAAATGTGTGTGGCGACGCATGGGTTTATGCAACGTATATGCATCTTGTTTCATCAGCCATTCTTTAATTTCCTTACGGCTTATCGCAAACGTCTGTACGATCGCACCGCCAAATCCTCCTGGACGTTTTGGATCGTAAAATTCGTCCATGTTCACACGTGAAATGAAGGAATCGCTTCATTCTTCAACGTTTTGAATATTATCATTGCGTTCGTCATTTCGAATATTATCATTAATTGGGTTCGTCATTTGTCGAGGCATTTTCAACAGGTTCGTAGTTCTTAATGGTTTTACTACTGTATCCCGCCTGCAAATGTCCCTCGAGATTGAGATCGTTGTTTGCTATGATTTTTATTGATCTTTGGATCTTTACTGGCAGAGCGGCCCATGTTTGTCAAACACGCACTCTATTATGAAAAATATTTTTATAGGTACACGCGATTTTACGTATAAAAACGCGTTTTTCCACCTTCAAAAACTCAAAAAGACATAAAAATGTTTCGTTCCGCTCCTGTCGAGATAATATATTAGAGGGGGATAGCAATGGTTGAAGGCCACGTGTGTGGCCGACATACCACGCATAAAACTCCCGCAGAAAATTTTTGAAATTTGAAACCCAGAAATGCCATTTCCTGCATTCTGAGCATCCAAATTTGCTCTAAAATTTATGCTAACTACTGTATTCTTGTGTTTAAAATAAAAGAAGGAATAAACGCACAAAAAATAAAATAATTATTAACAATAATTTATCATTACTTAGTGGTATTATTATTATTATTATTATTATTATTATTATTATTATTATTATTATTATTATTATTATTATTATTAAGGAAATAAGGAATGGGAAAGTCCGGACTTGTTAACTATTTGAAATATCTGATTGTCTTGTATATTTATATATTTTCATGTATTCTGTCTTATCATTTTTATTAGTTCATATAGTTGTGATTCAAATAGCCAATTGTAAGTTACCTTAAATTATTGAGATTTACAATTGTATATATATAGTATATAACAAAATTATTAAAGTTTCCATTATTATTATTATTATTATTATTATTATTATTATTATTATTATTATTATTATTATTATTATTATTATTATTATTATTATTATTATTATTATTATTATTATTATTATTATTACAACATGGCCGCCGGAAAGCAAAGTTTGGGGTTGGCATAAACTGCATTTATTTTAAACCTTTTGTGATAGATTTATCAACTTTTACTTGCTCTTTGGAAACCTGAATGCTTTTTAACTTTGATGCTCAATTAAGGAAGGAAAATTTTGTGTGTTGGAGAAGATGGTGTTTTAGTCAGCTATTGGGTCAATTTCAAGAAATATTTATTATACACGATGTCGCGACAGCAGCGATCGAAATTAAAATGGACAGAGCAAATGAATACATGCAGATCTGCTAGAAGGTAAGAAGAAAGCGATGGAATTCCTTAAATCGGAAAACCCGCCATGCCATGTGAACGGCAAAAAGAAAGGCTATATACAAGTTATGAAAGATCTGTGGGACAAGAAAGGATACGAACATCTTGAATTGAAGAGCCAAAACCTGCGAGATCAAGCCGCCAGGCTTGAGAAAATTAACGCTACAGCTGAGACTCGTCCTATCGGTAAGGTAAGCGGCGGAGCGGTTATCGATGACGAAAGAGAGCAGACATTAGATGAAAACCAGAGAAGGCACAACACGATTTCACAACATGAATTTAGCAATTTTGAAAATCAAAACACCATTAGTCAAAATGCAAATTTGGAGGTAAACAGCAATCTGGATTTGCATACAGACAATGATATTGTCCAAAACAGTCACGAACGGCAAGAAACCGAAGCTGTAGAGGGCTTTGAAGTGACTAATGACTGTCCTGGTGAACCACACGCCGGCATACATGAAGCAGGACGTCTACCCGACTATGTTGCTGTTGATATACCATCGATTACCATCTGGGGACGCAGAGCGGACGGCTCAATAATTACGGTCAACTTGTCAACCATAATTAATGCATACGATGAAATTACGCGATGGCGTAAAAATACTTTTCTCGTCCCGTATGGCAAAGTTGGGCGAGACTTTATCGACCAGCTAACACAACATATAAACGATTGGAACAACGCATCGCAAACACAACACATAGCGCTGAAAGCTGCAATTGTTCTCTTGGCAACGGCACTGCAAAAGCCAAGCGTAAAATCGAAGGCAAAAGATCACAAAGAGTGCTTGGAAAAACGACTAGCGCTATGGAAAGAAGGAGAAGTCGAGAGCTTACTTCGTGAAGGCCGGTCCATTCAAAAGCGTCTAGCAAAGGCTAAAAGGACGGAGCCTCCAAATAAAGCGAAGATATTCGCCAAGTTGGTCATGGAAGGTCAGATCAATTCTGCTTTGAGATATCTCAGTGAGGCTGATTGTGATGGAGTGTTGCCTTTGACTGACGACGTGATGAGACAGCTTCAGGAGAAACACCCTGAGGCACAAGAGGCCAAACTTGGCTCGTTACTCTTCGGGCCATTTGAGGAAGTGCACGATTCGTTATATCAGCAGATCGATGGCGAAATGATACGCGAGACAGCATTGCGAACCAAGGGCTCCGGCGGCCCTTCAGGAGTGGATGCAAATGGATTCAAGCGTATTTTCGCATGTAAATCGTTTAAGAAATCAGGCGTAAACTTGTGTGAGGCAGTAGCAACAATGACCCGGCGGCTATGTACGGAATACATTGACCCGAGAACTATCGAGCCTATATTAGCCAACAGGCTTATACCTCTTGACAAAGGCGAGGGTGCGGTTCGTCCAATTGGCGTCGGGGAAGTTATCAGGAGGATTGTCGGGAAATGTGTTATGAAAGTGATTAAGCCCGACGTGATTGATGCCAGTGGCTAGCTACAGGTGTGCGCAGGTCTTAAGAGCGGAAGTGAGGCAGCTATTCATGCGATGCACTCCATATTTGAAGCAGACGAGACAGATGCCGTACTTCTGATTGATGCCTCAAACGCATTCAACGCACTCAATCGAGCGGCTGCACTCCACAACATAACAGTTCTGTGTCCATCTATGTCAACCTACGCAATCAACACCTATCGCGAACCAGCTAGACTATTTATATCTGGTGGAGGAGAGCTCAAGTCCACCGAGGGTACCACACAAGGGGATCCCCTGGCCATGGGGATGTATGCCATCAGTCTTCAACCCCTGATCACCGGATTGAATGTGTCAAGCAATGTTAAGCAATGTTGGTTTGCTGACGACGCAAGTGGCGCGGGATTTCTGGAAGATATCAAGCGATGGTGGGAACACCTGAATGAAGCTGGCCCTAATTTGGGATACTTTCCAAATGCTAAGAAATGCTGGCTGATCATAAAGCGTGGAAAAGAAGAAAGTGCTCATGCTATTTTTGATGGGACAGCGATCAATATCTCTGCACAGGGGCAAAAGCATTTGGGCGCAGCCTTGGGTTCGATGGCTTTCCTGGAAGAATACGTCAACGGCAAGGTAGAGGACTGGGTTAGCCAAATCGTCAAGCTAGCTGAATTCGCAGCGTCACACCCACAAGCCTGCTATGCCGCCTTCACCTTTGGCCTCCGCCATCGATGGACGTATTTTCTTAGAACACTTCCAGATATAGAAGATTTACTGGAGCCCTTGGAGCGTGCTATTGCTGATGTCCTGATACCATCAATTACGGATCATCACTGTACTAAGAGTGAAAGGGATCTCCTGGCACTCCCAGTACGAATGGGCGGTCTTGGCCTTGTAAATCCTAGACAGGATGCAGCACTGCAGTACGAAACGTCGATAAAGACCACAGCGCCGCTGGTAGAGAAAATTATCGCACAAGCCTACGAAATTCCAGATGACTCTGTTATTCACACACTGCAGCAGAATGCGCGAAATGAAAAGAACGAAGTACTTCAGGCTAAACGGGATGGTATTAAGAACTCTCTACCCCCGAAAACACGGCGTGCTATGGAACTAGCAACTGAGAAAGGTGCATCTAAACTGGTTAACAGTTATCCCCATTAAGGAAATGGACTACAATCTGAACAAGGGTGAGTTTCGAGACGCAGTAAAGCTGAGATATGAGTGGAAAATTGCTGATAAGCCATCAGTATGCGTGTGTGGCGATACTTTCAATATTGATCACGCAATGATCTGCAAGCGAGGTGGATTCATCATACAGCGCCACAACGAGCTGCGAGATCTTGAGGCTGATATGCTTAACATCGTCTGTAATGATGTCGAGGTTGAACCCGTTCTTCAAGAGTTAACTGGCGAGGTTTTACCAAGAGGAGCAAATACAGCATCCGACGCTCGTCTAGATATCCACGCTCGAGGGTTTTGGGAGAAACAAAGGTCCGCGTTCTTTGACGTTAGGGTTTGTCACCCCAACGCGGAATCCTACAAAGACCTGAGCCCTCAACAGATATACAGGCAACATGAAAACGAGAAGAAGAGGATGTATGCCCAAAGAGTGATGGAGATAGAACACGGAACGTTTACACCATTAGTATTTACAACGACTGGAGGCATGAGTGAAGAGTGCAAGAGGTATCATAGCAGATTGGCCGAGCTCATAGCAGCGAAGAAAGGCGAAGACTACTCTACGACCATGTCCTGGATACGAGCCAAGGTCTCCTTTGCTATCTTGCGGTCAGCTCTACTTTGTCTCAGAGGGACTAGAGCACCCAGGAGGATAACAACGAACGTTCAAGAAACGGACTTCGAAGTAGACAATTCTCGTGCCAAAATTTAGGCTTAGACTTTTACCATAAATTAACTGCTTACTATAACATATACTATAACATACTACAACAATTTAGATTTTATAAATTATTATTATTATTATTATTATTATTATTATTATTATTATTATTATTATTATTATTATTATTATTATTATTATTATTATTATTATTATTATTATGAACTATATTTCAACACGGTACAATTTCACCTATACTAAAATTAATTATGTACAAGATATAAAAAGAAAAAAAGGTGATCTTCCAACCGGCCGTGCTCACACAAGCAGAAATAAGAAATAAATAGTTACAAGAAAATTATTTTAGGTAGATGGAAACAATGGCAGGATTACTTTCATGATGTTAATTTGCATGCTTCAAGTTAGACTTAAAATTAGCAATAGTTGTTGATGCTTTTACCGATGCAGAAAGGCAGTTCCAGACTTCCGCACCTCTGTAGGAGAATGCATTTTTCATACTATTTGTTTTTGGTTTAGGCAATGTCAAATCGGCTCCCGACTGTCTTGTGTTATGGTCGTGTACTTCACTCACATTTGTGAACATATCATACAAGTAATCGGGGATCAATTTGTTTTTCACCTTGTACATGAGAATTGAAAGTTGTTGCATTCTTCTTTTTTCGAGGTTCGGAACTTTTAGCTTGTTTAATATATCAGCCGATCGTGTCGTATAATTCTCACGAGTGATTATTCGAAACGCTCTGTTTTGTAATTTTTGAACTTTAGCTGCTAATGTTTTCCCTAAGCAACCCCACACTTGAGCACAATAATCGAAATAAGGTTGAATTATGGATTGGTATATTGTTATTAAGGTATTGAATTCGACTGTATCCCGGAGTCGTCTGAGAAAAGCAAGGCCTGAGGTAACCTTTTTGAAATGTGTTCGACCTGCGCGGTCCAGTCTAAAGACTCTTCTATCATTAGGCCCAATAATTTTGTCATTTCAACTCTCTTAATTTCTAAGTTACCTACACTGATAGCAGGATCGGCAGTCACTTGACTAAGCCATTTCTTGGAACCAATTATCATATATTCGGTTTTACTATTGTTCAGAGTTAATTTGTTTGCGGACAGCCGATTTGCAACATTGTTTAAATATCTATTTAATGTTTCAGTGATTACTTTGATATCGACACCTGATGTTGCAATTTGGTTATCATCCGCAAACATATCTGGTTTTGTCCCGTCGTTTAAACATTTTGGTAAATCATTGATGTAAATTAGAAATAACAATGGGCCTAAACCAGAACCCTGAGGTATGCCTGTTTCATAATTGATGGACTTGATAGTTTGCCATTCACACAACGGCACTGGGTCTTATTTGATAGATACGACTCCAGCCAGCGATGTGCCGTTCCCTTTATTCCAAAAGTTGCTATTTTGTCTAAGAGTATATTGCGGTCGACAGTATCGAATGTTTTTTTCAGATCCAGAAACACAATCCCATTTAGTTTCCCAATGTCAATATTTGTATACCACTCGTTGATTATGTCCAGTAATGCTGTAACAGTTGAGTGAAGTGGTCTAAATCCGTGTTGGGAGCTTGAAAGTAGATTATAGTTATGTAAATAATTATAAATTTGGTTATAAATCAGCTTTTCCGCAATTTTGGCAACTACTGATATAATGGATGTTGGTCTGTAGTTTGTCATTTCATCTTTAGCTTCAGACTTAAAGATCGGAGTAATTCTAGCGATTTTCCAATCATTGGGAAGTATGCTTGTTAAGATTGACTGATTGAATATTGATGTTAGGGATGGTGAAACAACTGCTGCCGAAAGTTTTAAGATACGAGAGGAAATACCATCGATTCCCGATGCTTTATTGGGCCCTAAACCATGAAGTATTTTCAAAGATCATTTTCTGAAATTTCTTGAAAGCTAGGGAGCCCATTAACTGGATGAATGAATGAATGAATATATAATTGATCATCCCTAAAAAGGGCTTTTCAGAATCAATATACTAAAATAGTTACAAGAGTGTAATAGAATCTAAGATAGTAAAGTTAGAACTGCTATACTAAAACTATATTTACATTGTCTATTTAATACTTTAACATATATGAAATTATTTGTCGATTAAAATTGTCTTAAAAATTCTTTCTTCTATCTAATTAGTCCCCTAAATACATATAGTTATTGCTCCATCCGAAACTGTCTCAATAACTCTTTCTTCAAGTTAAATTTAAAAACACTAATTGATCCGCATAGTTTAATATCAGGAGGTAACTCATTCCATAGTTTTGCTATACGATACTTAAAGGATTTCTGTCCCTTTACACTTGTAAAAAGTGGTAAATTTAGCTGGTCAGATTGTCTAGTTGTCCTTCTGCTGACAGCTTCTCTTGTAGTAAATAGAGAGCTCAGGTAGTTGGGTGCCAATCCGTTCATACATTTAAATGCGAGCACTGCGTCCCGGTAAAATAAGTGCTTTTTCACCGGGATCCATTGTAATTCCTTTAGGATTGGGGTCACGTGATCATACTTCCGGAGTCCGCCAATGATACGTGCCGCAAAATTCTGCACTGACTGAAGTTTCTTAATGTTTCCCTCGGATGTCGTGGACCAGACAGATGAGCAGTAGAAGAGTTTACTAAACACCAGTGAATTAATGATTGTAATAAGTAATTCTTTATTAAAGACATGCTTAACTCGGTTAATTTGTCCTAGGGCAGACATGCATTGAGCTGACACTTTAATGATGTGTTCATTAAAATTGAGATTGCGATCGAAAGTTACACCCAGGTCCTTTATCGATTCGTTTGGAGTAAGTGCTTTGCCCAGTAAGGAGAGTTGAAAACATTCTGGTAGTTTGGCGACCATTTGTCTGCTTCCGTAAACCATTAGTTGAGTTTTACCTGGATTTATTAGTAAAAGATTTTGGAAGCACCAATTTCGGATTCTCTCGAGATCTTCATTTATAAACAACATAGTTGAGTCGCACTCTTTGGCTGAAAAGCACATGTACATTTTTGTGTCATCCACATAACTTTCAGTAGGGCACTTACTAGTTATTGAGGGTAAGTCATTGACATATATGCTAAACAGCAAGGGTCCCAAAATGCTTCCTTGAGGTACGCCACTTTCCAAATTTAAAGCTTCGGATAGTGTGGAATTAATACGGACAGACTGGTATCGATTGGTCAGATAACTCGTGAACCAGTTTAGGGCTTCAAAAGACAGCCCAACATCTTTGAGTTTGCTAATCAGAATGTCATGGTCCAAGCTGTCAAATGCTTTGGACATATCCAGTAAAACAACTGCGGTCAGTTTTTTATCATCAATTGCCTTTAGAATTACATCAGTTGTCTTTATTAATGACGTTTCGGTAGAGTGCCATTGTTTATTGCCGCTTTGATTGACTGCAAGACGATTATGGGACAGGAGGTAGGGCATCAGTTGGTTTAAAGCCACCTTTTCACAAACCTTAGACAGGATTGGTAATAGCGATATAGGCCGATTATTATCAGCTAGGTCATGATCACGGTCGCTACTTTTCGAAATCGGGATTATTTCGGCTTGCTTCCAACGACTAGGAAATGATTCATCAGCAAAGGAGGCGTTAATAATAGACGTTAAAGGCGTTAAGATATGTACAAGACAGTCTCTGATGACTTTTAGATGAATTCTGTCGATGCCGGGGGCCTTCGCTAATGGCATGGCTAAGATTATCTGGTTCACTTCCTCCTGTGTGACTGCATGGAATGTAAATTGGTCAGCAAGGGGGATACTTCTGGGAACAAAAAGCGACCGATTTAAATCGTAATTAAATTAATTAGCCAAACAATGAATTTCTTCAACAGTGTTTTGTCCAACTGAACAAAAGAAATCATTAAAGTCGTTAGCAACGATCTTTTCTTCTTTCGAAAAGGGCTTAGTGCTTGTTACTTTCTTTGGTATGCACGAACGAATTACTTTCCATAAACAATTGGAATCGTTCGGATTATCTTTTATCTGCTTAGCTACGTATTCCCTCTCGGCCTTTCTCAATCTTTGTTTAACTTCACGCTTTAGGTTTCTATATGATGACCACGCATCAGGATCATTTGTTTTGCTGGCATGTCTACGCCAGTTGTCTCTAGTTTTCATTAATAACTTAATCTCGTCTGTTACAAAAGGATTTGGACGAGTTCTCAACCTTACTCGCCTAATTGGAGCTTGTTGTTCCAAAATTGGGTCAAAAAGCAAATGAAAAGCGTTTAGTTTTCCGTCAACGTCATCGAAATTTTCTATCACTGACCACGGCGCTTCGGCAATATTACTCGCGAATACACTGGCATCATAATGTTTATAACTGCGTCTTATTACATAAACCGGTTTCGCGCGACGGCTCTTAAGGTTTAGTGTTATAGAGACCAAATCATGGTCACTGATTGAGACTGGTTGTACTCCAGAGGACTTTACCAAGTGCATATTTGAAACTAGAATAACATCTATTAAGGTTTTAGATAAATTGGTACATCTTGTAGGCTGTTTTATTACCTGTGTAAGATTGAAGGCCAGGCAGAAATCCAAAAGGGGTCTAGCGTTGCCATCACTGGTATCAAGAACATTACAATTTAGATCACCCAAAATAAAGATATCTTTGCTTAATGTCATGGCCGAGATGAACGATTCACTCAATTCCTGGTCAAAACAATCCAATGAACAGTCAGGTGGTCTATACGCCGTGCAAACAATAAAAGATTTATGTTTGTTAATTTGAATACTAAGCCATAGTTGATGGAACCCACCGCTTGATATCGACGATAATTTACTTAGCTGTTTGACTTCGTAGATCTCCTTTACAAATACGCACACGCCACCGCCAGTTTTATTTTTTCTGTCGAGGCGCTTTATAGTATAGCCTGGGATTACTATTTCACTATCGTGAACTGATCCATTTAACCATGTTTCAGAGAGTTAGAATATCAAAGTCATTGTCGCATGGCTGTTTTCCATGGCTGTTTTCCATCTTTTTCTCCGCAGTTTGCACTTTCCCGCCCAGTTCCATCAAAGTTTCTTTCAATGTTTTAATATCTTTCTGTATCTGTCCACAATCATGACATTTCACTTTCCTATATCCACATACTTCAGTCTCGTGATGGACCTGGTTTTGCTTGTTAATCTCCATGCCACAATTTTCATTTGAACAAAACACAGGAGCAAACCGGCTCGCAATTGGCAACATGAGTTTGGAGACCTTCAACACAAGTAAACTCAGGACATCCTCGACTGGCATAATCACAATTAATCTTCAGTTTAGACAACATGTTATTCAACACACGTGGCCGACGAAGCGTATCAGCACTTAAATGTTCATTACATTCGGGGCAAGTTTGAGAATTTACTTTCAGATGTTCAATGACACAGGCAAGACAAAAGATGTGTTCATTATTTCTACACATCCTTGGTTCTTTAAGAACATTGTAGCAGATCGAGCAATGAAAGTTTTCGTCGACATCTTTCTCAAACCTGTTATCGTCGTAGCCATGTTTCTCTTCCGTTGGGCAACAAGCCATTATTTACAGTTGACAAAACCTTGCTCTGCTTTCCATTGTAACGGAATAGATGTACTAAAGAGATTTCTTTGTAAGGTTTATCTTACATTGTAAAGAAACTATATCAAAACCAAGAAACAGAAGAGGAGGTTTGAAACACTTTTGCTTTCGCTGTGGTCTGATTTTGCAATAACAAACCTTGATTATACAACAAATACTTGGAAATTTGACATTATAGGATCATAGGAAGTGACATCACTTCACTACTTGTTTTAATATTTCCCATGCACAATTTGATGCCTATACATAATTTCTAAGCTGATGCCCGAGTTAAAATTCTCTTTGAAATATGAATAGTACTACTCCGGCTTTATGTATGAAATGCAAATATGCTCATTGTTGTGTTTAATAATTGATGAAGAAAACGCAAAGTAAATAATGACTATGTAGGGGCTTGACACCTGCAAAATCCTGCTGATTTAAATTCGTTTTTCATATTTTATACCGCAGCAAGTAAACATCATGCATGCTGTGTATATAATTACAAAAAACACGTACGCAATTTACACAGGACTTACATGATGTAAGTTACATCTACTACGAGTAAAAAATTCTTCCGTTCAATGATAATTTTAAGATTGAAATAATGATCAAAATTTAATTGCGGCGATAATAGCCCAGAATACAGACACACAGAAGGTCGACTCGGCCACAGATTATATAAAACATATTAAAACCTAGTTCCATGATATTCTGACACTGCAGATCACAAGGAAAAGTGTTCTCTGCAATGCCTGAATAATATGAAACTAGTTTTGAAATGAGAAAGCTGGGGATTGATAGGGATACAACTACGTGAAAAATACAAGGATTAATGGCTAGTAAGGGATGGGTCATTATTTATGGCGGGGGGTGGCACCGAAGAGAAAAGTGTTGGGTAAACAAAATTTTGAGTGAGTAAAAGGTTGGGTAAATGAAAAACGAAACAACTCAAAGGTTGGGTAATAAAAATTTATTGTCATTTCCAAAGCATGACTCACTCAAATATTGAAGACTGAAAACTTCAATGTCAACAATCATACGTGAATACAATATGTGAATCAATC
>CACRXK020013361.1:0-14123 GCA_902702795.2 Paramuricea clavata
ACGCCGAAGCGAAATTGTTTGAAAACGTCACTTTTGCCGTAACAATTTGAGCACGGCTTCTAAACGGAGCGCTTGGCGGCTTCGTGTGAACACAAACGTCGTTACTTTCTTGTACCGCTTGCAAGCCAAGCATCTCAGCTTTCAAAACAGTAAATTTGAATGCTTTTCGTTTGAATTCCTTTGCGCTATTTGATACTGGGTTTACATGAGTGCTAATTTAATTTGTAAACAAACTTTAACGGCGTATAGTGTGAACACGTAAATTCTGCCGACATTATTTCGCCGTCCGGTGTCGAGTGTGAACCAGTGAACTAGTCTATATATACGTCTAAATTAACCGAATAAGATGCCTCAGAACTTGCTTCAGAAACTTGCTTTGTTCTTGAGATATTTAAAAATTTTCAGTGATAACAAATTGTGATGAAGATGTAGTTGTTATGCAGTAGTCCCACTGGTACACCGGACGTTCTTTCAGGATCTTTAACAGTCAGAGGAGTAGCCACAGGGAGGGAGGGGATAGGCAGGGTCTCCGAACCCACACGTTCCTTTAGGACCAATACTCCTTTCCCCTTTTGAGTAAAATTTTGATCTAGACAAGTCTGGACAAAAATTTTATCACAGCTTGAAAGAGCATCACAAAATTAGTATAATGTTCCGAAGTTTCGTTGCGAAATGTTGTAAAATGCGGATAATATAGCCTTGCGAAGTTTGCCGTTTTTCAGTCATTTTGCTTTACCGAAACGGGAAATTGGTAATCAGATGATCAAATAATCAGATGATTACCAATTTTCCATTTGTAATACAAAATGACTCAAAAACGGCAAACTTCGCAAGGCTATATTATCCGCATTTTACAACATTTAGCAACGAAACTTCGGAATATTATGATATTAATTTTGTGATGCTCTTTCAAGCTGTGATGAAATTTTTGTCCAGGCTTTTCTAGATCAAAATTTCACTCATAATGGGAAAGCTAGTCTATTTAATCACAATAGCAGAAAAATGAGCTCATTGAGCCATAAGTAATTTTTTTAGTGGATTTTTTTAGTTATTTTTTTATACAAATTCTCTATCAAAAATTGCTCTGTAGCTGATCTTAAAGTTATTTCACTCTGAATTGTCCAACTACAACTGTCATTATAATAGTATTTCCAATTCCCATTTTTGTGTCTGCCATTCCCAGTAACCCAAATCCATTTTCACAGTTCAAAAATATCCAAATCTCCCAGTTACTCATCCAGGAAAATTACAAATGGCAGTAAATCCTGAACACCGGGTGTGCCCTCTCCCCGGGCCATGCATATTTGCTTCTCTTCGCAAATTTTGGGGCTCTTTTAGGACTGAACAAATACAAGCATTAAAGTGAATGAAATTTCCGTTTCAAGAAGATAATGATGGCGTAAAAATCTGAATTGAATTTCAATATTTTGGAAAGAAAATCTAGCTAATATATGTAGCCGAAACCCAGCGGGCAAAATGACGTTTATTCAACGTTGAATCAAAGTTGGATATGACCTTCCAGACGTTGGTTAGACGTTGAAAAAGGATTGATAATGCAAATTGGATCGACGTTACTGTTTCGACGTTGAAACAACGTTGAAATTAGGTTGCCAATCTTGTCAACCATAATTTAACGTTGCATCGACGTTGAAACAACGTTGAGGTTACTTCACAAATCGACGTCGTACATTTAACGACGAATGAACGTTGATTCAACATCTGTTGGCTGCTGTTGAACCAATGTTTGTAAAACAACGTCAGAGCAACGTAGATAGTACGTTGTCGACGTCGCAACCTTTTTTCTACCAAATTTCAACGTTGAAACAACGTCGTGTGCCCGGTGGGAATGCAATGTGAAGTGATAAAGAAAGAGCAAGGGCAAAGAGAAAAGCACTCTGCATTGATTAGGCGTTCTTCAGGAAATATTTCTTCAAAAATGACAGAATTCTGGTTAGGCAGTGTGCAACTAACATTCTACACCACATCATGTTGCACGGTTTAACCCTTAATTCAGTATCTCTTTTAATAAGAAGGTCCGTGACCCTACTTTTTTTATTTTATATCAGTTTATTCTTCTATACGTTTTACATGCATGTCATATCAGAAAATAGGAGAAAAATCATAATAACATGTCTGAGAAAATGGGAAAAGACATCTTTGCACCACGACAATACACGTTAATGGTTTTTATTCGCTAAAATACCGTGGGTTCTTGTATATAATCGCTAGATAGACATTTATAGTAGGATCCTTGTTAAAAAACGATAACTATTGAGCAATTGCAATTGTTCCTATGTAACTCGTAAAAGGGTCAAGATGGCGCCAAATGTCCCATATGGGGGGGGGGGGGGGGGGGGGGGGAAGGTGGCATATTGCACTTGTCATATCTTCGAAACGAGTTTGGTGACTTTTTTCTGTTTTTACTATGAGCG
This sequence comes from Paramuricea clavata, assembly GCA_902702795.2. Classification (NCBI taxonomy): domain Eukaryota; kingdom Metazoa; phylum Cnidaria; class Anthozoa; order Malacalcyonacea; family Plexauridae; genus Paramuricea; species Paramuricea clavata. The sequence goes on from CACRXK020013361.1 coordinate 2,433, forward strand.
TATATCATAAACTTCACCCCTGGGCAGTTTGAGCAATTTCTCATTTCCACAACAAGTATAATTACTGATGGATTCTCTTAATAATTTAAAATCAGGGATAAGGGAGGGACTAAGGACCTTTCAATTTTGGAAAGTGGAAGCACCACTTTCAAGTTTTCCAGGAATGTCGCATTTTTTCGGCGAACTGAGCATGAGCGAGCTCATGTTTTCATTTTGGTTGCATTTTATGCGATTTTACTTTACTAGAAATCGTGGAATAAAGCAAGGTAAAATGTATAATATATCAATTTCTTAACCGAAGAAGTTGAAATGGCAACAGCTTCATCTTTAGACAGCGTTGCAGAAATCGAAGATTTGCTCACATGTTCGATTTGTTCGGAGACGTTGAGCGAGCCTCGAAGCTTGCACTGTTTTCATAATTTTTGTAAAGAATGTTTGGGAAAATACGTCGAACGTCTTCGAGGACCTGACAAGGACATCGAGACATTCCCATGCCCTACATGTCGCTCGGAGTTTACGCTTAAATCAAACCAAAATGTCGCCGACTTGGCAAGCAATTATTTCATCAAGAATATGCTGGAAATTATGGCGATTCAACGACAAGCGAAAGCTGCCCGTTGTTCGTCATGTCAGGAAACGGCGGTAAATCGTTGTATGACCTGTGAAATGTTTATGTGTGAAAAATGTTCGAATTATCATTCGATATGGCCGGTGATGAAAGATCACGATGTATTGTCCGTCGAGGAACTGAGCAATCCTCAAAGTCAAGTTAAGATGAGAAGCAAGCTTTACTGCGTGAAACACAAAGACAAAATACTCGAATATTATTGCGAAACATGCAAGGAACTTAGCTGTATACATTGTATGGTTTTAAATCACATCAAACAAAACCATTCCTGCGTTTCCGTGGAGGAAATCGCACAGAAACAAAGGGAAATATTACAAGGAAGCTGTACAACACTTGATGAAAAAGTATCTGCAGGAAGGCAAGCATTGAATGCTGTTGACGAGGTCATGAAATCACTTGAGGCAAATGCAAAGAATGCCAAAGATAAAATTAATGCACAGAAGGATAAAATCCTGACGAGCATAACAGAAAAGCTTGAGGTCCAGGCTAAGAAATTGTCTCAAGATGTGGACAATGTTTATGGTGAATTGTATGGTGAATTAACCAAGCAACATGGGGAAATCAAAGATTATCTTGATAAAGTCCAAGGTTCAGTGTCATTGCCGAGGAATCTCTTAAAGAGAGGGAGTATTGAAGAAATTGTCTCGTCTCAGAAAGTGATTGATGAAAATATTGAGAAATTAGAAAATGAGCAGCCTGAAAATCTTGCACCAATAAATGATGGTGGTGTCCAGTACATAACACGGAATATTGAGAACATCAATTATGGTGATATTGTGGATAAACTTGGAAATATAAACTTAGGTCAGTATATATTTAGCACACTAAATATATACATAAGATCAAAATATTTCCCCCTGCAGCAGCAGCAGCAGACACTTCATGAAATATTGGCGGTGGGGGTTGGGGGGGGGGGGGCGAATTAGATTGGCAACAACATATAATCAATCACACTTTTTTACTGGAAATCTTAGTTCTTTAACTTTTTTGCCTTACTTTTCATGCTATATTTTTATAATTATAGTTTTCAATAGTTTATAGCCTTAACCAATGCTTTCAGAAATATTGTTAGTGGGCAGTTCCCCTGGCCCCTTGAGTGTAACCATATGTAATATGCCATGTTCCAACAATAAGAACATGATGATTTGATGCCTCCTGTTTCTGTCAAATAGCACCGCAGGATGTAAATTGTATGCAGTACTGTAAACCTCCGACTATAAGCCCTGGGCTTCTATAAGCCCTGGGCTTCTATAAGCCCTGGGCTTATATTATTTTGTAAGCGATTTTTGATGGGCTTATACAAAGGTGGGCTTATATACGGGGGTCTTATACATGGACGATTTTTTGTGTTAGTGTAATAGTAATAAACAAGTATAGTAATAGTGATAAACATGTGTTAAACAAGCATAGTAATAGTGATAAATAGTCTTAATAGTGATAAACAATATAGTGATAAACAAGTGGGCTTATATTCGGATGGGCTTATATTCGGGGGAGGGGGCTTATATTTGGAATGAGGTGAGCGTTAGTACATGTGGTGGGCTTATACACTGGTGGGCTTATATTCGGGGGGGCTTATATTTGGGGGGGGGCTTATTTTTGGAGGTTTACGGTACTAGACTGACTCGGATGTGTTACTATAAGTATTGAGTGGCAGCACTCTCCTCCTGTCTAGCATTAGACATAGTAAAATAATAAAGTAGGGCGCATCTGGGCGCATTGCCACTAAAAGGGTTAATTAAGGAATGAAATCCCAGAAATCTTGTGGCCCTACGATTTACCTTCTACAGGTAAATAATGTCAGGCAATTTCCACCAACGTTGAGCAAATTTTTGGCTCCCCGCCTTCCTTCCTAATTCCCCCTCCCCCCAATATTCCTATGCTATTCATATCCATATCCCACACATTTTTAGATGATTTTGGTCAATTGCATCAAAAGTAAACCTGATTGGTGCATTCACACCTGAAGTTTGTCAATTATACAGGAAGTTATCTAGTTGTGAAAGAACTCCATAGAATAAATTGGTTTGTGTGAGCAACTATTAGGGATGAAACGGATTTGGATAATGTTATCCATTAAAAAATAGATGTCTGGCAGTATCTGGTGTCTGGCAAAATTTGGCCAGACATTTACTGGAGACTTTTATTAGAACTATTTCATGTCTTTTTTGTGTGTTAAAACAGGAACACTTACATGTACTGTACATGAATTGCATACATGACATGCAGAAAACGTTTTCGAGATGTAAACTGCTTTCTGCTCTAACATTTTGTCTTTATTTTTAGCTGAACAACTGGCAGATGATTTACGGCCATCAGGTGATTTAGAATTATCTAGTATTTTAAAAGGAGAGATTGCATTCATTCAACAACTACAGAAATGGTTGGGAGAGAAGTGTAAATGGAACCTTTGCTATCGAGCATCTCGAGATGGCTGGAGTGCCAACGATTTTCACAGACATTGTGACAATAAAGGACCTACAGTGGTTTTGGTGAAAGCCAATATAAACTGTATTTTTGGCGGATACACTGACCAAAATTGGGGAGGTATATTTTTTTGTATGCATCTTGCTTTTTCAGGAACTTTTTTAATCAAAGAGTCGCTCCCAGTGTAGGTAGTGTAGAGTACAAACTTTTGCAGTTGATACAACTTTTGAATTTTGGTCAGGCCACTCAAAATTAGAGTTTAGTTTCCCGTCCGGCCCTTATTTCAAATTACACGCGGGCGCGGGCGGTCCATTTCCATTATCCATTATGGTGTCTGAAAGATGAAACAAGACCCATTATTTCATGAAATGGATAAGCGTTTAAAATATCCATTCAGCCACGTTTCTACGAAATGTTTTAGTTTTTTGTATGCAGAAATGAAAGCTAAGATATTAATCATGTCATCTTTTACGTTCGAAAATCTAAACTTGTAACGGGAGTGCCTAGCTCAGCAAACGGCAATATTGACAAAAGTTTCAATATTAATGTTATTTCGATTTTTACATCTTATGTACGTATTTCTTGAAGTTCTTGAACGATAGATCATTTGAAAACTGTGGATTTTCGTTTTTGTTAGTTACAAATGTCAAATAATGGAAACAAGTTAGCAATAATGGACAAATCATGCGCCGTGGGCGGAAGACGGGAAACTAAAGTCTACTGTAGTTTGGAGTGGCCAAAAAATTTTCGGATCAATACTGTTACTCCTGAATGAACACTTGAATAACTATTCATGAAAACTTTACTTTATTCAATTCTTATGAAGAACAAACACATATATATATATATATATATATATATATATATATATATATATATATATATATATATATATATATATATATATATATATATATATATATATATATATATATATATATATATTAATTGCCGATAAGGCTCTCAGGCCAACGTTCAAAGATTTGTTGACACTTAGTCTATTAAATGTTTACGCTAAACTCAGTCTTTTATAAGCCCTCAGGCGAGCAATTAACTTAATAACATTCATAATAAATACAATAATTAGCAATTGTAGCTACAAATACTATTGTACTATTGTACTATTGTACTATTGTAACAATATTATATTGGCATATTTCAGTTAAATCGTATGTTATTGTTAATTTTTTACATATTTTGTTGATTTAGGTTGCGAAGGATGGACTCACTCTAAATCGTCATTTTTGTTTTCCTTGCGGAACAAAGACAACCTGGCTCCATTTATTGCCAAAATTAAGGAAGGTAATGAGGGGCAAGCAATCTACAGTGCTCAAACTTTTGGTCCTTGGTTTGGTAGTAATGATGTGTTAATTTGGAACAATTCCAATCATAATCAGTTATCATACTGTGATTTTGGACAAACATATCAACTTCCCCCTGGTTACATCAAAAACAATGACCAAACAAAAAACCTCCTCGCCGGTGAGTTCAAATTCTCGACATCAGAAATTGAAATATTCAACTAAGAACTGGTTACAATGTTTACAATAACCCAAAAACCATTATTGGTTGAATAACTCATCCACGTTCCTTTCTTCTGGTCTTGGCTGGGAATACACGCATCAATCTTGTATATTTGACCAGTTTGGTATACTGCATGTAGTATGTAAATCGTATAGTTCTTTGTATTAATGATTTGAACAAATTTTAGAATTGAAATTTAGACATAGTTATTTTTCATTACCAAAGAAAAGTGTTAATAGGAACATATATCATTTTTATAAACTCACTTGCGCTATAAATCATGCCGAGTATTGCGCGTTTGAAAGTTTTACCAAATAGAAATAAAAGAAAAACTCGTTATCGCGAACTTGGTGATTGTTCTCTCCTTTTAGGTAGGAGAATGCATCGTTAGTGATACTCCTTCCACCTATGAAATTAGGATTTCATGCCTGCAATGTAGTTATCTGATTATAATATCACCTCAATTTGGAAACATCCGACATGGTTTCTGGGCTAGTTCCTTCATTAGCACTGGACCAACAAAGGCCAATCAAGATGCTTCTACTGAACCTTTGGCAAGAAAAGGTAGACGGAAGGAACTTCATCTACCCAATCCATGTATTTGAATTCGAATAAGTTTAGTTTAACTTGAATAAGTTCAGTTGGTTTATGGTAGTACAGCCCGCGCGCCATGTTTCTGCTCGAACTTTCTACAGGCTTTTCAGCCCAACACATACACCAGAGGTGGGCTGGAGCGCCCCTCTCCCCTTGCTTTTTTTAAATGAATGGGATTTTTTGGGATTAATTTTTAGAAATAAGACCTTGGGATTTTTCTTGGAATTTTTCTAGTCAACGAGTAATAGAAAAAGATTTTTATCGGGGAGATAGTTGTGAATTAGTACATCTAATGCATGTTTTCATTAGTGAAAAGATCTTTATTGGGGCAAAATAAGACATTTAGGTCTACATCTTGAAAATGTTGATCGGATCCAGATATTCGTGGATAAATGGGATCCAGCTCTTTTATTTATTTCAAATAATTTCAACAATGTTGAGTCTGTTTCAGTCTTCTTTTCGGAAAACGGAATGCCTTGGGATTTTTTTTTAGATAAAAGCGGAAATCCTGGGATATTTTAGGGTCTTGGTAGGAATTTTCCTCCACCTGGCAACTCTGGCCCTCTTGGGAAAATTCAAACTTGTTAAAAGCATGAGAAATACATTTTAATATCTTGTAATGTAAATATTTTTATCCTACTGTGTTTTGTTAGTCCTGTACTTGTCGAAGACCACCATCAATAGATTCTAGACCTGTGGGCTGTGGCGAACGTCTTGTCAAAAACAAAAATTATGTTGCATGGTCAGTGAACGTCCCAATCATTATTTTAATTTGAGTTAGGTATACAAAAACTTTCCAAGAAACCCATTTTCCATTGGTCTGGTTCAAAAGTCCCAATTATCATGTCTCAATTACCTGACTAAATATAATTATTTGACATTGAATCAATATTTCAGTGAGGTCAGTATGCCATGCTTTCGTCACTTCAGTGTTATTATGAAGTGGTTTTGGTTATTCAGACACAAACACTACCGGTCCCCCAATTGAACGAGGACCTTGGCAAGGAATTTTGTTGCCAGGAAGGAAATAAGAAGGATATTACTTTATTTCTAATAAATCCTACGATTACAGCAATTTCCAAGCAAATTCGCTTCAGAAAATGTCGAAAATCCTGTCCTGGGGAATGGAAAATCTGAAAAATTTCTGAGGGATGACCTCAAATACCCTGTTCCTTCTACCTCGAATAAATTTAGGTAAACTTCCCTTTTGACAATCCCTCCCCTGCAACGTCCATGATCCTTCTAGCCCGAGAAACACACCGTTATTCAGGATTATTGTAGCTAATGTCAGCTTTAACTTTTAAACTAGGTAAAATTCATCAACTTTCGTGCAAGGAAATTTTGTCAAATTGTCAAAAATAGAAAAATAGGGAAATTTTGAGCAATGGGGAAGGAAATTATTTTTTGAGAGTGGAAGCACTGCGCTTACCAACGAGTGAGAAACTCAATAAACTCAATAAATACAACGCCGCTGTTCTAAAATTTCGATACCATTGTGGAGCGCGCCGGTGTCACAGCGGATACTATCCCCCCCCCCCCCCGAAAGAGTGTCCTCCGGAAACTATCCGCTGCTAGCTGATCATCTTTCCCTGGACACCTTCCGCGTTGCGGACGATTGACATCGGGACAATGACATCGGGTTCCACGACATTTTTTGATGGCCTGTTTATCATCGCAAGGCTATACGGCCTTATATGATCCTGATACTAGAAACGATGTGGCTACGACTCTTTATGAATATACAATAATTGTTTATTAATTATTTTTGAAAAAACTTTACAACGATAATTATTCTAATCTACAAACAATGTTATACTAGAACTAATTCTAAGTATCTAAAGTCATTCTGCAGTCCTCGTTCTCGTTTTGGATTGTATGAAATACAAAGTATACATAGTTCGACATATAGTCTTCAGGTAGAGTACATGTTCGAAAATTTAATCACACCATGACTTGCAGGGCCTTTTTTAAGGACTTTCCCGTGGGGGGGCATTGTTTGAAAAGGGACTTTTCTGTGAGATAATATATTAGAGGGGGATAGCAATGGCTGAAGGCTACGTGTGTGGCCAATATACCACGCATGAATGGGGGGTGGTCTGGGGGAGTACTCCCCCAGAAATTTTTTGAAATTTGAATCCCGGAAATGTCATTTCCTGCATTCTGAGAATCCAAATTTGCTCCAAAATTTATGCTAACTATACTGTCTTGTATTTGAAATAAATAAAGGAAAAAACGCACAAAAAGTTTAAAAAATTAACCATCATTTATCGTTAGTTATTAGAGGAGGATGGCAATGGTCAGGTGTGTGGGGTGTACTCCCCCAGAAAATTTTTGAAATTTGAAGCACGGAAATGCCATTTCATGCATTCTGAGCATCCAAATTTGCTATAAAATTTATGCTAACTATACTTGTATTTGAAATAAAAGATGGAAAACTGCACAAAAAGTAAAAAAGAATATTAACTGTAATTTATCATTACTTATTAGAGGGATAATCCCCAGAAAATTTTTGAAATTTGAAACCTGGAAATGCTATTTCCTGCATTCTGAGCATCCAAAAAATAAAAAATTATTAACAATAATTTATCATTACTTAGTGGTAGAAAAAAGTAACAATTTAAATCGATTTTGTTAAACAAGGACAAAGCCTAAAACTTACTTTCCTTTTATGTATTTGTTAATCTTCGCTGGTTTGTTTCTATAATTTTAGGGAAAAGGGACTTTCCCTGGGGGGGCAAAATGTGATTTCGTGGGGGGGGGGCATGTTAAAAAAGGCCCTGATGACTTGTGAGTGTTACTTCGAGAAAGTGTTCTTGCCAAATATTTACCCCTTCCATGATTGACGAAATGCTTATACTCGAAACATTAATATCTGTAAATGTCAACATAATGTAACAGTTCACTGGCTTACATACAGGAACACCAAATCCGTAGTTTCGCGATCGTAAGTGAGACCAAATCAAAGAATATAGTAGTTCAAGCCGTTCCTAACTTGCACAACTCCGCCTCCGGATTTTCTCCAATTTTTTTTCCTGCGGAAATCTGTTTCAAATCTTTACGCCTTTTACCATTATTTCGGAACCGACCGTTAGTCAATTATCCAATTGAATTTTCAACAAATATATGACAATATGTCACGCATTATGCTACAGGTACGAATGTATCATATAGGCCTAGGATGAGCATCCAAAAGATGCAATTCCGTTGCACCCCTCGTGTAACTACGTAATTTTCACATGAATAAATAGATAAAAACTTACTTTATCAGAATCCGTTGCTCCCCAAGCGAAACAGGTGCACAATTGGGAGAAAAATCCCTCCAAAGTTTGATATTTTCGCGCTTCGAAATACTCGAACCGCCATTATTTTGGTAGCAAATACGCATGCGCAACTCAGCCAAACTCGCACTGCGCACGCGCAGACTATAAAAATAGATTCTCACTGGGGGGTTTCCCCGATTTCCTCCGCAAAAACAACAAAATAAAATCACGGAATACTGATAAACCTTGTAATATAAATACACCCACATTAAATATTGTTAAAAACACATTGTATATTTTGCTTGCTCATATGCTAAATCACTTCAATTCATTGGCTATTGTTTCAAAATACCGTTTTAACGTTGAATTATACTTTATATTAACATCCTAATTCAATACAAATTTGTGTGAGGTAAAAAACCCACCTGTATAAAACAGGACGAAGAAATGAAAAATATATATACATACAATTCACACGATCAAGGAACAAATGAAATATTTCGCTAAACTTAAAGCCTTGGCCAAACGTAAGAAACAATGTCGCGGAAATGTTCGTGATTTTTAATTGGCTTTTATTGCAGACGCAAAATTTGCTTCCCAGAAAGCAAATTATTTCCTACCAAATTCAGCATTTCAGCTCCTCCACCAGGGTGCGTTTTAGCTTCCCAGACATGACCATACTGTTACCCTGTCCATGAGAGGGATATGTGTTGATAATATAAATGCTGTGGATCCGATTGAGAATATCGAATAAGTAAATAAATACTGATCTACTCCACTGATAATATCTATGTGCATTACCACCATTGTTCACCTCAAATCATTAATAATTCATGAGCAATTAGCCAACCATATTGCTTTATTTTACTCGCATAATACTAGATCCCTTATGAAGTATATTGATCCTGTAGTGTCCTAGGACTGGATTAAAATTATTTCAGTCCTTGAACTGGATTAAAATTAATTAAGTAGTGATTTATTTGTATGAGATGTCATTTTAAATCCTCCAATTCGGACTGGACTAGATTTCAAGTCCTCACATTTTGATCCAGTCCTCTGCTTTGCCTCGGACGTAATCAAATTGTGTGGACTTGAAATCTAGTCTAGTCCTGACCTCGTAGTCGGATTTGAAATATTATCCCTTGTCAAATCAGATGCCAATGGTGGCCAAGGAAGATTCAGTTTTGGTATTTCTTGCACCTTTTGGTGAAGAATCAATGCAGCATTGTATAGAATTTGTAACTCATTGACTTTAGAATTTCCCTCAGTTTCTGTGTTGGAATTCACATCATCATAATCAATGGTACAGCTCTCTTCATCAAAGTCCTCATCATTGTTTTCAGACTTAGGGCCTGTTTATATGGAAGCCAGGCCGATAAGCGAGACAGCCTGGTAAGCGAGATCTCGCTGTGTAGTTATTTTTATAGTAAAAATTATTATGCGTTTATATGGACAAGCGGGCCGGCCCGGTTGCCGAGATCTTGTTGAAAGAGGCTAGATCTTGCTTACCGGGATGGAAATTTCTCCATATAAACATTTACAAGCGGGCAATCCCGGTTGCTGGGATGAAAGTTCAAAGATACCGCCGCAATCTATTTTTAACAACTGTCAAAACAATACAATGTAACAAAATCGTCCCGGCAAGCGGGATGAAAGTTTCTCATATAAACACAAGAGAAATTCATCCCGCTTACCGGGCTGTTTCGCTAAGCGGGCCAGCCCGACTTCCATATAAACAGGCCCTTAATTGACATATGTTCCTCAACCAATTCAGAAGAATCCAAATTTTCCACATATTATACAATCTCACTGACACTAACATTTCTCATTTTCGGTACACAGAACACAAGTTGGGGATAACTTTTCATCAGTCATTGCTTGAGTTTAAAAGCTCTATATTTAGATGCATCCATATTCTCAGTGTCCTTAGCAATGATAACAAAATTTCTCCAGCAAATCTTTCATATACTTTATTTGCTTATTTCCGATGACCTCCATCTCAATTACTTTTTTACAGAATACATCATAAGACTTCTCGTACACTGATGCTCTTGTTGCTTCTTCGTCTCTCTGGTGAGAAATATTGTATAATTGCAGTAGCAATCTTTGTGATAGCGGATTTCCAGAGCTACACAGTCTTTCCCCTGGATTTGCACGAGTATCTGTTGATCATTCTTTCTCTCGGCAGCTGTACGTAGAAGACAAGCATGAATTGTTTCTGCCAACATGAGTGCGGAGTGGGGTTCTTCTTCTCTTCTTAGTTGCCTGGTGTGAAACAAAATAAATTATTAAACTAAATATCTACTAATAACAAGGTTGGATGTTTTGTAGCATAGCAACTACTTTACCCTAAGTAAACTTAATTGATCACAATTCAATATATTTTAAAACCAAACCTGAGAATGTTGTGCACATTGCCCTAGTATTATACCTATCAAAATGACCATACCTTGTCTAGTGAGACCCACGAGGCGTCTCTTCCACAAATAATACATATCTCTGGGAGTACATGCGCGTTTCTTTTAGGCAGGGCCTTTATATTTATAGCTTCTGCGACTGATTGACGTGTAATTTTTCGCCTTGGTTCTATTGCCTCCACGTCCACGTGTGATTCTTCGGTAGAAGTTACAGTTTTACAGCTAGTTCCTTCTCCTTTTTCTTCTTTTCTCTGTTATCTACAGATCTTCTCTTCATCACAAAATCTCTTCCAGCATTTCAAATGATGGTTCCATTCTAAGTTAATGGTTCAGGGTTCTTCCATGTATGAATTGACAGATCCGTCATCGATGTTCTCGTACGATTTCTTAGCTATTTCACTTGTTGACATTTAAGTTTGGCCCATTTTGACCTACACTCAAGAAATTTCTTAAGCCTTTGGCGTGTAACTTTGCAAAGTTGCTCCGTAACGCCATCAAAATGCATAAAACATGAGGATATTCGAGTTTATAAATATCTTCAGCCATGTTTATTTGCATAACTGAGCGTGTTTCCACTTCGAAGCATGTGCGTTGGTTAAGCGCGTGCGCAGTGCGAGTTTGGGTGAGTTGCGCATGCGTATTTGCTATCAAAACAATGGCGGTTCGAATATTTCGAAGCGCGAAAATATCAAACTTTGAAGGGTTTTTTCTCCCAAATGTGCACCTGTTTCGCTTGGGGAGCAACGGATTCTGATAAAGTAAGTTTTTATCTATTTATTCATGTGAAAATTACGTAGTTACACGAGGGTGCAACGGAATCCGTTTTCTAAGATGATATTAG
>CACRXK020013362.1:0-14122 GCA_902702795.2 Paramuricea clavata
GCAGTCTTTACTCAGCTTTGAGTAACTCGATCAGTCTGGAAAGTATATTAACTCAATGTTAGAGTAAAACATCGATTCTACTCGAGAATAACGAGTAAATATGAAGCAACTTACTCAAATGAGTAATTTTACCGATTATAACTGCGTAAACGATAGTGGTTTAGTACTCAAAATATTTTACTCAGGTGTTTGAGTTTACTGAGTATACTCAGCATATTCGAGTAAAAATACTCTTAAACTGAGTAAACATTGCATTTTACGCAAATTTATGTGTTAAAATAACTCAAAGCGAAAATGGATTTTTTGCAGTGAAGGAACGAATTAAAAGCGTTGTTGTTGTAGTATTTGTTCGCCTTCGAGGGAAGCATGGCATCTAATTGCAAAAAGAGGAGATTTCGAGATCCTCAAAGCGTGGAAAGAAGCACTGACAACGTCCGAAATGCTATTCCACAAACAACGCGTTGTCGCGTTATAAAAATCGTTGGGGAGTTCGTATATTTGAAGATTTAATGGCAAAGTGGGCGAGAAAATAAAGCAGTCATATGTGAGAGCAATCCTTTCAGCTTAGATTTGCAGAATTTGGAGACAGAATTGTGTTCAATGACGGCAAGAACGTTAAACTTCTGGTTATCAAATTTGTTCAAGAAGTTTGCGACAAAGATGGCAAGCCATATCCCGGGCGTACAGTATAACAAATTATATGCTCATTGAAACGACATCTAGACGAAAATGGCCGGGCTGAAGCTAACATGTTAAATGCTAACAATTACTGGTAGGTTGAATTTGTTCATTTTTAATTAATGGTTTAATTAGTTTAATTAATTGTAATGTGAGCATGTGTATTACTCAGTTTCCAGACGTTCAGAAGAGTGCTGGATAGTGAAATGAAAGCCACCCACCGTGAAGGCGAATCGATTGCGGAGAAGCGTACAAGACGAGAGAAAGAAGTTATTACAGATGATGAAGAGGGTTTGCTGTGGTCAAAAAGCTTGCTGGGAGACAAAACTGCTCAAAGTTTGGTTTACACAATTTATTTTATAGCGGAAAAATATTCGGGTTAAGAGCATGTGAACACAGACAGTTAAGATTAAGCAACTTTGTCATAGAAAACAATTATAGCGATAAAGATAAAGAGGTGCAGCGATGTACTATCGCCGAAAAGTTTGTTTTGTCGAACAGTACATTCACTAACTGTTCCTTTAACATTTTGTTTGCCGGAAATAAGTAGTACTAAGTCAATTGTATGTGTGTTATTGTTAGTGTGATTAAAAAAGCAACATATTTTGTTGTTTGAAGTGTGATTTAATCTTTTTTGTGTATTTAGAAGTTATTTCTACAGCTTGCTGTCTTTAGAAATAATTCTAAACATAGCAATTAGATATATTTGCATAATCTTTTGTTTGTACCCCTCAATTTCCCTATTGTTCAAGCCCTTCCCACTTGAAGTAATTAAAGTCTTGGTCTAGACGGGGTATCTAGATAGATACACGTGATGTAAATTACACCATGTCATTGGCGGAAATGCTATGAATATCTAATGATGTGTGAGAATATGTCTTCAACGTTTTTATTCGATCAAATCCTGAAGTAATTACAAATTACTGGTTATTATCTTTTAATAATGCTTTGTGTTTTTGTAGATCCCAATCCCAACGTAGCACTTGGAAAACCTGCTTCTATGTCATCACATTGGACGACGCATAGTGGACCTGCAAGTGTTGCGGTTGATGGCAACAGAAGTGGAATATTTCTTCAAACCAATTTTGAATATGGATCATGGGTAAAAATCGATTTGCTAAAAGAGGTATTGCTTGCTTTTCTCACATAAACTGTTCTTTCTAAACTGCTTTACTACAGGAAAACACCGGAACACTTATAAAAAAAAACTCGTGGTTTTTCGCAGACTTAATCTTGAAGCATTCTTCTTAGATGCATGCGACGACTGAGATAAAATTCTAGCAAGACAGCCACATATAGGGCAGGAAGCTAGCCATTTGAACACGCAATAAGCATTATCCCATATTCATTGCTAATCTTTCATTCGTCTTATATATTCTGCATATTTTCTCAATAGTTCATTTGATGAAACGTATTGTGAAAGAAAGGTTGATTTTTTGGTTAATTGACTACGTGTATATCCATGAAGGGACCGGTCATAAAGTAACTGCTAGGGTTTGATGGAGTGATTTTTGATGGGCCATGGAAAATATTTGGGCAGTTCCGATGGGCCTCCAATTTTTTGTATGTCCACGGTTGAGCGACCAAACAAAAACCCATGTTAATTATATATTACATAAACTAAGATATTAATAATAAAAGTAAACAAAACTATCCAAATTATCAAATTCAAAATATGCTATTGAAGCTAGTACTTTGAAGTGGTCGAATCTCAGGGAATACAACCAACTGGAGAGCTGCTCAGTATCTTAATTGGTGATGAATATGTTGGTCAGGCTTGGTGGAATTATATATGTCAATACAGTGCCAGTGTATATTTACAATGTTCATACCTGCAAGTTTTTATTTTATTATAAATGTGTATTTTCCCAATTTAGATTGAGTGGGTGGGTCATTAAATAAATTTGGTAAGATTAGATGGGCTTTGAAATTTTTATCTACATTCTAAGATGGGTCACCAAACTTATTCACAAATTTGTGATTTACCTCCAGCCCACCCTAGCAATTTCTTTATGACCAGTCCCTAAGGTTGACTGATTTATTCAATGTCATTAATGTTAATGTTAATGTGTTTTCGCCGTATATTTTTTTGTCAATTATTGAGTCAAAGATGTATATGCATGGTCCCAGTCTTATTTCTGCAATTTTGGCGGTAAGATAAACTGGGGTTGTTTGCACCACTAAGAATTGTTATGGGCAAAGTTGGCAAAGATCCACGTTGCCTAGAATGAACTCAAGATGAAGACACTAAACCAGAGTGTGGAAACGTTGGGTCGCGAGTGCCATTCGACGAGGCTTTTTCATTGGCCCACAAAAATGAACATTAATGAGTATAATGTCTCCAGCTATAGGGCACTCGGAGACAGCTTTCCTCCGCCAGCGCGCGAATTTATTTATTTATTAAACTTCGCCACTTACAACAAACAAGTGGCAGGGTCACCACAACAGTGGACACCAATTACTGTGAGCCCTTAAAAAATTGCTAAATTCTAAGAATACAACATAAAACAACATATATATCGCAATACAAAACTACATCGCACAGTACAATATTGAATGTTATGCAGTGCAGTGCAATGCAATGCAATACAATGAAACGCAACACAACACAGCGCATATGCAATGCAATACAGCGCAATGCAATGCAATACAACGCGACGCAATGCAATGCAATGCAACGCAATGCAATGCAATGCAATGAAACGCAATGCAATGTAACGCAACGCAATGCAATGCATACATAGCAAGAATAAGATTCAACTTCCACCGCCACCAACAATATTATAGTTTATCGAGCTAACCAATTACATGCACACCAGGTCAGCGAGATGTAGCGGTACGGCGAAAGCCAAATTCCAAACTCGTTAAAAATAACAAGAGATTGGACTAGCCAAACTTCTAGCCTTGTTGTACTTCAGGCAGATAGATTTCATGTCCGTGGATTATCATGATCAGATTTAAAGCGGATCGGATCGGTGATAATCGAGTAATAAAGATTTAAATTTGACTAAGCTTGAAGATTGATGTCTCAGTTCATCAGGCAAAATGTTCCATATCTGATTATGAACGAGCGTTGGAATGGCACCGTTCTGCATTTCGTCTCACGGAGCAGGATGCTTTCTGGGTTGCTCGTGGCTCATGTTGTTCTCACGTGTTCCCAACGTTCATTTCTGGAATAATGTCATCGCTAACATGTACCAAACCATTCATCATCTTGAATAAAAACAGGAGATCTAAATATTCTTGTCAGAAACTAAGCGGTAATAACGGTAATAATTAAGTTATGTATCATGCATAAATTATAAAAGGGCTAATTACGCATTCAATTTACTCTGTTCGGCAAAGCAAGCTTAAGGGAAACTTGACCAAACTCCAAATTTGACCAAAATTTAATGAATTTGTCCTTGGGCAATGTCATTAGTCTCACTGATTTTCGTATTAATTAGTGTGGTATTTTTTAATCGTCTTTAGTCTCACTGACTTTCGTATTAATTAGTGTGGTATTTTTTAATCGTCAAACATGCACAGACAGATACACATGCAAATAACCACACAACGACTAGGCCATTGCAAGGTGGGGGGTGGGGGTGGGGGGGGGAATGCAATAATCATTCGGTATTTAATATTTGCATCATTGCACTAATTGTATTTAGGATACGGTTTCAACTGTGATCGTGGTGAACAGAAGAGAATGCTGTTTTTGGAGGATAAATGGTTTCAAGGTATCCGTTGGGAACAATGGTAACAAGGCGGGGTCAAATACAAAATGTGGTAGACGATCAATAGCTAAAGAGGGGCCAAATATTATCCAATGTCCCAAGATGCTACGAGGAAGATATGTATTCGTGTATATGCCAAAGAAAAGGTGGACTACAATGGCCCTGCTTGAAGTCGAGGTGTATAGACGAAGAACGACAGAATAATTTTTCAATTTAGTCACAATTAACGAAGTCACGAATAACCAGATAATATACTTTGATCTGTATACCTGCAAATTTTAAATGTTATATTAAAGTTGTGCAACAAGAAGTGTTTTTCGGGCTGTGTATAGTTTGAGTACTTGTATTGTAGGTGGTTTCGCCGAGAACAATTATGCAACAGATGTTTGTCAGTGGCAGTTACCGATGTGAAAAAAATGTTGGTAATTTTCATTATACCGAGTGATCATGCATATGGTACCTAAATGAAATAACAGAAAGTATTCCACTCCAAAGACCTCGAAAAAAACTCCCTAATAAATCCCACAAAATCCTTAAAAATCAATATCAAATTCCTAAAAACCTCTACAAATCTATGACTGAAATCTAAAAAAATCCACACCAATCCCCCCAAATCTCAAGAAATCCCGAAACGGAAGATTCTAAAAGATCTAAAAGGGATTTTTGAAAATTAAAATTCTCATACATGTTTTGGAGTGATCAATAAACACAAAACTCGCTTCAGCGGACACGCACCCGAATAGCTTGACATCGAGATAAATTGTAATTATTATTTGGAGTTTTTTTTTCTTATAATATTATTACCAAAAGAAAATCCAGAACTGGAAAATAATGGATGTTCTAAGACTGTTATGTCGATCTTACAAGATCAGGGGAAATAAGTAAACAACCCAGTAAACCACACCTTGCAGAATAATATTGTCCAGCCTCCTCTATTGGAAGAGAGCACCTGTAGAATTGGATAACTGATAATTTCCCAACTGATTTAGTGGGTATACCTGACTCGGACTTTGTATTAATTATATTAGGAAAAATTAGGTAGACCTACATGTTATGCATAAACATAATCTAAGAATTGAGAAAAACATTTTTTTCTTAAGATTAGCAGCGAACTATACCTCGCCTTTCTTTAACAGAACTATTATCTCAATATTTAACAATTAGTCGCCGAAGGCGAGGTGATTACCAGCCGGCTATATTCACTGAGCTGAAGGCGAATATGACCAACCAACCAATTGACTAGCTCACCAACATGACCGACCAACCACTTGACTAGCTGACCAATCAACCAACCAACAAGCAAACCGACCGATCGACAACTGATCAACTGATGAACCCGACGACGAACTGTTTGGCTAGGCAACTGGCCGATCTGGCGGGTGACCGACCAAGACTGACTGACAAACCAACAACTAAGTATCCTACTGACCGGCTCACTGACAGAACGATTTTAGTGAATAACCTGATCGATAACTGATAGACTAGCTAGCCGAGCCTGCCTGACTGATTGACAAACCGACGGACCGATGACCGAATAACATACCTTCCTTTTCCAGACTTTCTTTCCTATCATAATACACACGCTCAGGGGAGTCTTAATGGTCTTTTCAAACAACTGAGCATATATTTTCTCCTGCATAACCTTTCCACTTCTTTACAAACGTACTACACTCATTTGTAAAAAGAAGACACGACTCTTTACAAAATTCCTTTGGTCTAAATACACTTGGCCTGCGATCGCAGCCTGGAAACGTATTGTAGCAGCCAAAGAAACGAACTTGGTTGGTTAATATATTCACGCTTTAACAAATGCTTGGTGGTCTTGTTCTTGTATCTCCCACAAATGGTCATTTCAGTGCAGTTGTACTGTCTTGTACATATGTATACTTATAATGTAAGCTTCGATTTATTGTAAAATCCAATTTGCTTTCCCCTTTATATAACATTTTAATATGATAAAAAAGGTAATCAATAAATATACACTGTCACTGAAATTATAATTACTTGACCGTGTCTTTTTTTCATTTTACGCAACGATCGGTTTTTAAAGTAATTATAAAGCAAACAATACATCAATATTTAAAACAAAATTACCTTCATTAACCTCTGCGTCTTTGCTCCCTTCTTTTAGCAAATCTAGATGTTTCAGCTTTTTTCTCAAAAAGCTTTTGAAATTTAAATAGTTGCAGGAGCGCTGCTATAAGCACACTTAGACGTTCTCTCCATGCAGAAAAAGCCGTGGGAAATCTGCATGGACACAGGCTTACCCATAAATAAATCTCAAAATGTGGGTCGATAGTGTAAGTATTTCAGAACCGTCATCAAAGTATTGAATTCTAGTTTCATATTTATGTTGACACTACAGAGAACAACGAAATATTCGTTGACTGCCTCTTCATCTATTTAGCTATCAAGTCAAATTAAGGGGATTGGTAGCGAAATACCTTATCCAATTTAAATGCACGAAATGTTTTCGCGGCGATCGATCTAAAGACCTGATTCCACGACGGTGAAATTGAGTTCTTGGGAGTTCGACAATTATTCTTAGCGTTATTTAGTTCTGGATAATTTTGTTCATGGTATGACGATGTGGACATTGGTCTGTCCATGATTGATACGAATACCTAAGGCTGTCACTGCTATGTTGCCCTGGTAACTGCTGTAGCTTTAGTACAGACAATAAGCTCACTAGTCTCTTGCCTGTTCGCAGGTTACATGCGGGCACGATGTAAACAATTGATGTAAACTAATCGCTAATTGGCTTAATTATATAAGCTCGTCGCTGAATGGCTATGGATACGGTAACATTAACATTACGTTTGCAACAGCATATATTTCTGCTTCGCAGATACAAAAATGGTATGGTCGAGTATTTTACACGCTTCTCGAGTGTTCTCCCAACATTCCATGAGTGCATTATCACACCGTAAACGCACGAGACGAGTTTTTCTATTTCTTTTATACAGACTGACTGTACATTATTATTATTATTATTATTATTATTATTATTATTAATGGTTTAAGATACACACCTTCGCAATAGATTGAATTATGGTGCGTTTACAAAATTGGTACGCTATATATTTACATATATAAAAAATTAAGTTGCATGCATCAAGTCTAAAAATCTTATTGAATTGCATTAAAATCATCGTAATTAAGTATCACGCTTAAGTTTCTTTACTATAACTATTATATAGAGCTACTGTACTGGGAAAAAAGCTACGGCGATATCTTTCTGTTCGGCATTTTATTGTTGTTAATGTGTTAGAGTTTCTATGTTCATAATCATTTGAACTAGCCCTAGACAATGGAACATATTTTGACAGTGGTCCTTCAATTTCTATGCGTTTCATAGTATTGAGGCAATGTCGTTCTCGCCTTTCATCCAATCTGGAACACCCAAGTTGTGCTAATGCTTCCCTATAAGAGTAACCCAGTAAAATGATCCTCAGCGCTCGTTTTTGCACTCGCTCTAAATCATCGGCAAGGTACAAAGGTAGAGCATGATGCCATACCACACAACAGTACTCCAGAACCGATCGTATTAAGGCAAAGTATATACTCAATAAGTCTTCCGCAGGGACACCACCTCGTCGTAATATGCGGATGATATATAAACGTTTAGAAGCCTGGGATACAACTGATTCTATGTGTGCATTCCATTTAAGATCGTTTTGGATAACCAGACCCAGGACTTTATGAGACCGCACAACCTCAAGCGCATGACCGTCGATCAACAATGGTGATAGATCAGGTGATTCCCGCAGAAAGCAAACGCGTAGTTCTTTGCACTTTTTGGGGTTAAGTTTCATAAGGTTGCACGAAGCCCAAGAATTTATAGTATCAATACAGAACTGAAACTTTGAATTGCTGCCCTTTGTGATATTTTCCGATGTTGATATGTCATCCACAAATTTCCAAATATCCGTTGCGTGTGGTTTCACATCGAGATCATTTATCATCGCCAAAAACAGAATTGGACCGAGTTTAGTTCCCTGGGGGACACCCGCA
This sequence comes from Paramuricea clavata, assembly GCA_902702795.2. Classification (NCBI taxonomy): domain Eukaryota; kingdom Metazoa; phylum Cnidaria; class Anthozoa; order Malacalcyonacea; family Plexauridae; genus Paramuricea; species Paramuricea clavata. The sequence goes on from CACRXK020013362.1 coordinate 8,412, forward strand.
TTCATTGGCAACCAGTCTGACGTTTTCCCTCCAAGTTTGACCCGATGACGGCGGTTAGTTAGGAAGTTGATAATCCAAGGCAACAGGGACGATCTAACACCTAGGTCCAACAGCTTTAAGTGGCAGTCCCGCTAAGAGCGGTCCGATGACTTTGACTTCGGAAAATAGATTTCCTTTATTTTTTGTGTGTTGAAAGGCATTGGTATACAAGTGTCCAAAATAAATTTATTTTTTGAAAATTCTTTTTTATGGCTTCGTTAGACGCCAAAACTCATTTTACCCGTGCAGAGCTAATTTCAAGCAAAATCGAAGGTTGAATTTTGGTAAATTGTAGAGCCGCGCTGTGTCAAAACGCCTCAGTATTTCCAAATTTAAACTAGATCAACAAGTTCAGATACAATTCAGGTTCCCTGTTCCAAAAAATAAGAGCATTTGAATAAATTGTGAATAAACGACAGCAACTTGATGGCACACCGGTTTTTGCTTCTTGTTCGGTCTACAAAATTACACTAAAATCGAATTACACTAAAATCAGAAAGACCGATTATTCTTTCATTGATTCAGTTGACTGATTTAGTTGATTGATTTAAAAAACTATAAGTATAATAGAACATTCCACGTATTTCCATTGCCCCTATATATATAGGCCTAGAATTTTTATCAATATGTTCTATTTTTCTGTGGCGACGGCATCATATTAACAAACTACGACACAAAAATGTACATTCGAATTTATGACCGACATATCAGAATGTTATTTATGATACTAAAATAGGAATTTTGTATGCTGGGTTAGTAAAAGAAAAAGCATAATTTTAATTGTATGTAATTTCGATGAATACTATAAAAAAAATTATACGCATTGTTTATATAAATTAGCTAACATTTTTAACAAAAATATCAATTTTATAAATAATTGAATTTCAGTATTTTTCTTTGAAAAAAAATATATTCGTGAGCTCCATAGCGCATGAGAATAAATTTCAAAAGTTTGTGAATTAAAATTCACAAGATACAAGTTTGATATTTTTGTTAAATAACTGATCAGAATGCTTATAGTTTATTTTGTTACATGGCTAAAACAAACGTCGCTACTATCGTAATAAATGTGTAAATGTTAGCTAATTTATATAAACAATGCGTATAATTTTTTTATAGTATTCATCGAAACTACATACAATTAAAATTATGCTTTATCTTTTACTAACCCAGCATAGAAAATCCCTATTTTAGTATTTATTTCGCGTTAAGTAAATTCAATTCAAACTTCATAAATAACATTCTGATATGTCGGTCATAAATTCGAATGTACATTTTTGTGTCGTATTTTGTTAACATGCCGTCGCCACAGAAAAATAGAACATATTGATAAAAATTCTAGCCCTATATAGGGAGGCAATGGAAACACATGGAATATTCTATTATACTATGTTTTTAAATCAATCAACTAAATCCATCAACTGAATCAAGGAAAGAATAATCGGTCTTTCTGAATTCTGATTTCTGGTACTGATATTTTTGAAATATACACGTTCGTGACATTTATGAATCTGGTCAGACTGAATAAATGTGGCATAACATTAAAAAACAAAGCTCTCTCAGCGTGTCAGGAAAAGAACATTACGACTATATTTACAAAAAGGGTATTACTAGCTGTGGTAGTCTCTTTCATCTGAGATATGTTAGTCAGAAAGAAATTGTTTACTTTTAGCGCCTCTCAAGAAATATGTTAATTAGCTATAAATTATGCAAAAATCATTGATTATGGGCTCCAGAAAATCTTAACTCGCGCCAAATACAGATTGATACCCGCAGGTTTTTCTTCAGATCTTCTGAAAATAAGTATAAATCATTACAGCCAAGCACATTTCAGCGTAATTTTAGGTCCCCATTTGGAGATCTCAGGCTTCGATTTTAGTGTAATTTTGTAGACCGAACAAGAAGCAAAAACCGGTGTGCCGTCAAGTCGCTGTCGTTTATTCACAATTTATTCAAATGCTCTTATTTTTTGGAACAGGGAACCTGAATTGTATCTTAACTTGTTGATCTAGTTGAAATTTGGAAATAGTCAGGCGTTTTGACACAGCGCGGCTCTACAATTTACCGAAATTCAACCTTCGATTTTGCTTGAAATTAGCTCTGCACGGGTAAAATGAGTTTCGGCGTCTAGCGAAGCCATAAAAAAGAATTTTCAAAAAATAAATTTATTTTGGACACGTGTATACCAATGCCTTTCAACACACAAAAAATAAAGGAAATCTATTTTCCGAAGTCAAAGTCATCGGACCGCTCTTAGCGGGACTGCCACTTAATATCAGTAAATTATGTCCTATACGGTCAAACGCCTTTTCGAAGTCAAGGAAACAAAGTCTAAGATGTTTTTCAGGACACTCTAAGTTGCACAACCAAGTGTGGATCATGTCTAAAAGGCAATAAGTTGTGGATGTTCCTTTCAAGCATCCAAACTGCTTGGGGTCGATCTTGTCTTTAATATCGGTTATCATCCACCCGACCACGAAATCTTCAAGAACCTTAGCCAGGCAGGGTGTCAGTGAGATGGGTCTGTTGTCACCTTCACAGGTAAGAGGTTGTGATTTTGGAACTGGTATGATGTCTGAGTCTTTCCATATTGCAGGCACGATTCCAGATGAAAGTGATTCGTTGAAAATAGTTGCAACAGGTTCGGCTAATTCATGGGCAAACTCTTTCAGGATACGACAGGGGACGTTATCTGGGCCGTGAGCTTTAAAAGGTTTAATTTCTAAGAGCTTTTTAGATACTTCATGTGGTTTAACTGTTGGAGCAGGTTCTTTGGCCGGAAGAAATGCCGGGAGTGTCGCTAAATTAAGTGGTGGAATGTCACTATTCACCGATGCATAGAACACATTCAAAGCTCTAACTAATTCTGATTGATCCAGAGTTCTCCCATCATGTTCAAGCGAGAAGGAGTTCTTTCCAGATTTTCCTGCCATTTTATTTACGATTTTCCACCACATACGGCAGTCATCGTTCTTTGAATATTGTACCTTTGTTTTGTAGTACGATATTTTCCTCGCATTGATTTCATGTTGGACCTTATATTTCAACGATTTCCACAAGATTGTATTATGACCATGAAACGCCTTTTGTCGATATTTGATAAGCTGTTTTTAAGCAAGGACATTAGGTCGGTCATATAAATTATACAGGTTTGTAAGAATAAGATCGAGTATTGCTGATTCTCTAGTGGGTTGGTCAACAACTTGTTTAAGATTTTGACTGGTGGTCAAACTGCGAGTTTCAAGATCATTAAAATCACCCATAATTACTAGACCAAGGTCAGGGTGGTTATTTCGAAGTAGGTCAATAGTGTTAATTAAATGTTCATTAAGATCACTGTGTTCCGATATTGTCAGACCAGGTGGGTGATACACGACACAGATAACAATACCGGATAGAGGTCTAGGGAGGCGTTTCGGTCGAATGCTCAGCCATAAGCATTCTAAATTCTCACTTTCTAGGTCTACCCGTCGTATACAGGGGATGTCTTTTTTAATATAAGCACAAACTCCGCCACCTCGTCCAATTGCGCGATCTTTACGGAGTAAATTGTAATTGTTAATTGACAATAAGCTGCTGTCTATGTGTTCGTGTAACCATGATTCAGTTATTGCAATAATGTCAATGGGCTTGAAACTTAGTAATGCTGTCAATTCGTCCAGCTTTGGAAGGAGTGAGCGGGAATTAAGTAAAAAGAAACATGGGAGTATCATTTCTTTGTTAACCTTATAAGCATGGTTTAAAGTTGTAATATGGATTAGGTTGGAGGAGGGAAAATAGCAATTCTTGCGCTTCTTGTGCTGTTTAAACGTTCTAGAACGATCTGTAATATGGACGGATATGTTCGTTCTATTTTTGGTTTCATTTGGTGTCGATATTTTATGTAAGGTGATGGACTTATTCCATCCGGGATGTATAGGAAAGAGGTTTCGCTATTCAAAAAACGAGGGGTCACATGTTTTTGGTCAAAATATTTCGAAGACCAAGCAAGGTACGAAAAAATTGTAATAAAGGAATACCGAATGGTTTTCCGTGCAGGATTGCGTGATCCATGTACGCGGGATGTTGCGAGACTTTCGGAAAGCGTAAAAATACACGAGCCGTAGGCGAGTGTATTTTTACGCTTTCCGAAAGTCTCGCAACATCACAAGTGCATGGATCATGCTATACTGCACGGGAAAACCATTTGGTAATTGTTTTATAAAATTACAGTGAAATGACGCTTAACTTGATTAAAATTACTGATGAAATGTGCAGTTCTCACAACATTCGTGAATTAACCAATCAGAGAATCGTTTCTCCACGCTGTTGAAAACAACAACATATGTGAACAGAATTTGATCGCAAATTCGCGAAAATATATAGCGAAAATACAGGGATTTTCGATAAAATATACGAAATTTGAGATGGAAAACCCGCTAAACAGAGAACCAAAGTAGTTTTGAAGATTCTCGACCTGAATATGTGAAGATTGCGAAGCTTCTCATCAACTTTGAAGCGAGAGATGTTGTATTTGGATGCCATGGCCATGGTCTGATGAATTTCAACGCTACGCGTTGCTACTTGCTAAACAACAATGTATCGATCAGAAATTTATTCATACAGCTAAACCAACGTCTCAGTAATTGAAAACTTACTTCAAAGTCGAAAGGTATCGTACACAATCTCGTCCCAGGGCTTTTCCCTTTTTGTCATTGGGAAGGCGGGAAAAGGCCCTGGCACCGGCCGGTCACATGACTTTCAACACCCAGATATAGTGGGTGTAATAAATTATAATAATAATGAATTAGAAAATCCAAGATGGCCGTCCGTTAAGAGTGTCCACAAAATTTAAGTGCTTAGAGCGGCTTAAAAATGCGTTTAGTCTTTGAAATTTTTCCTTCTTTTTGCTACCGACGTACTCGAAATCAAATTCTTCAGCTTTTATTACATTGGAACTATGTAGTTGCTGTTCTTCCAACTGGGTTTGGTAAATATCATTCGTTCGCTAAACAAAATTAACAGCCCAATTGAGCCAAAATATAGTATTACGACAGATGTTCTCCAGCTTGACAGGTTTGCCTAAGAGGACACGGAAAGTGTTTTGAACTGGGGATATTAAACTTGGTTTTACCCTTCCAAAGACTCTGCTGTGCGACGTGCGACGTTTGGAACGAGTTTATGAGGAATATTTTCTACAGTGATTCAGAGAAATGTTTTTGCATAAACTGTATATGTTATTTATCTATTGTTGAATGTCACTTATATTATAAAGTGCCACTGGTTGGAATATTTATTCATTGATATTTTAAACACAGATGAAGTGTTATATGCTCTTTCCTTGTTTACGTTTTCCTTGCAGCCAAATGTTGTTGAAGCTGGCAAGTTGCAAAACTGACATATGAGTGGTATGACCCAAATATTGGATATGCATCTTAGTTTGCTTCCAGTAAAATGTAAACAAGACCTTAAGAATTCTATATGAGATAAGAAATATTATGTTTAAAATCATGACTGGCAAATTAGCATGTGCGATTTGATGCTTCCTAATAATAGTATGTACTCCAGTAAAGCTTGCTTACTTCAATTCTTTCTGTTACCATCTGCACATTATCAGGGTGGAGAGTTATTTGAATTTTTTGTCCCAGGGGATAAAGGTAGGGAATATATTTTCCATAACAAAAGGGGCAAGG
>CACRXK020013364.1:0-14117 GCA_902702795.2 Paramuricea clavata
TTTCTGTTTTAGCATAAAAATACAGACTTCTGATTGGTGTGGGTATTTACAAAAGAATCTCCCTGAATGGAGAATAGATTGAATGCAGCATACAAAATTATTATTCCAAATGTATAATTTCTATGCCAAAAAGATTTATATTGGCAAATATAAAATGACCAAAACATTTGGGTCAAATGCAAAGGGGGACCTTGTAGGCAAAGGGGGACCTATATGTTTGCATGGCGATAAAACATATAATAGTTTTGTTTGTGGAAACACCACGTAAATTTATTACTGCCAAGCTTTCGATCTGTAAGCCCGGATCTTCATCAGTGCTAAATAATATGTGAGCCAACAGATCAAGACATTTTTTGTATATGAAAAGGACGTGTGAATTAAACAAGTCACATATTAGCACTGATGAAGATCCGGGCTTACGGATCGAAAGCTTTGCAGTAATAAATTTATGTGGTGTTTCCACAAACAAAACTATTATATAGTTGTCCAACAGTCGCCATCTTCCTAGCAAGTGTCGCTTGCATGATCATTTGTCATTTGATAATACGTCATTGCTTTCAAAAAATGCTTTCAACACCTTTTCTACAAATGATGCTATAGATAAACAAGCATGTTTATAAACAAGCTGCAGGGAAAACAACCAGGAAATTTTCCAGAAAATTGGGCTAAATTTTCCAGAAAATTGGCTATTCCATTTAATATCCGTAATCTCCCTTTTTAACTCCGGAATTCCTCATGGGTAAACAAATTCTCCTGTGGAATTCTTCAGAGGTTGGTTATTTCAAATGCAATTCCTTTAGGGGTCAGATGTAAAAATTGTAATTCTTCAGGGGTAACAGGAATTCTTCAGGGGATCTCTTTTATGTCAGGAATTATTCAGAGATATGGTAAAACCATTGTCCTTGATACGGGGGTTATGTCTTTTAAATGGAATAGCCCAATTCAAAACAAGCCCCAAAATCTTGTAAAACTTTCTGAAAATTGTTGAGAAACATTTCTCTCGTCAAAACTATATTAAACTTTTGATGGATAAAAAACCACCATTGAAGGAAAATTCATTCTTGACATTTCTTGTATGATAGTGCTTATAAATAATTATTAAAATCGAACTAATGATTATTAGTTTGATATTAATAATTATTTATAAGCACTATCATACAAGAACTGAAGTATTAGCATCCAATTATTACATTTTGTAAAGTAGTAATATAAAACAGTTTTTTGCAACAGCTTTCAGCAATTCAGGCTGGTAGCGTATTTGGCAAAGGCGTCGTGAAAGTTTTCAAACTATTTCGCTCCAGCGTAGTGTGAAAGCGATGGCTTATTGTGACTTTTCTACATTGTTGTCAAATAGCTCCGCCGTGGTGGTGGAACACTTGGCGGCTTCTTGTGAACACAAACACATGGCAGATTTTGGTGGATAATTTGCAGAAATTCACTTCGAAATTCGATCAAGTAAAATTCGGACTGAAATTCAATGTAACTTGCGACTGATTGAGAAGCGTTGCTGTGTTTACTTATATGTCAATGCATTTTTTAGTATTACTGCATTCCTTAACCTCGCCCTTTAAATATGACAGCCATTTCTATTTTCTAGGCACACACCTCGCAAGGAAGCTTTATTGACTTTATTGACTATATACTGAAACTAAATATTCTAAATATTGAGTTTAGTTCACATAGCAGTCTCTTAATTCAAGCAACAGTTTAATAACTATTATTTTTAACACTTGAATAATTCAAACTTATACATACTAAAACTGCAAAACTTTACTTTTATATAGATAAAGTGTGTAAATTTTCGACTCATTCTCAACATGCAGGATACACTGTTACAGCAAGTTAGTTTTTGGTGGCCATGCATGCAAAAGTGGGCAGCTATTTTGCTTACGAGTTACGTGGACGTATAATTATTGCTGTTACATAAACGTTCCAGTTTTTAAGGGCTATAGCCGATAAAAATTGCGTGCTCATTATAATCGCCGATCACATAGCTTTATCACTGTCTAAAACCTTCGGACAATCTTATATCCGCATTTCCTCCCCCCCCCCCCTTCGGACATCCTAAGACATTTTTCCTCACTCCCCCTTCGGACAGCATGTGGGGTATCGATCTTTTCTGGAACAACCCATTGACCGAAAGTGCCTAAATTTCCCATGAATTTGCCCTTGGTAACTTGTGCGTTTCAACAATCAAACTGCGAGGTAAAACTTCCTGTCTCTAAACTGTGCTTCAATAGCTGTAATGTTTACAAAATAGTGAGTTTTGAAGCAAAAATTAATTTTGAAATTGGGAAAGCCAATAGGCAATTCCAGCTTTTAGTTTATGCGTGCAGGGGACGATGGGAAATAAGGTATCACATTGCTGATTATGCTGAAAAAATAAAAATGGTGGCCGTGTAAACACGTAGTGATAGTTTATACTTGTAAATATTGAAACATTTCGGTTGTTTTTATTGACATTTTTCAGCATAATCAGCACTATGATACCTTACTTCCCATCATCCCCTGCAGGCATAAACTAAAAGCTGGAATTGCCTATTGAGTGCAATGTAAACAATTTCTAGCACAGCAAGCAGGATAAAATCTCTTAAACGCAAGCAAAATTCATCCCGCTTACCGGGTTATCTCGTTTAGCGGGCCAGCCAGGGGGCCACCCCTTTCCAGGGTGGAAAGTTTGTTTCTTGTGTGCCGAAGATTTGATCAAGGTTCAGTAACATGCACCAGTGGCTGCACAAATCCTTTTTTAAAACATGTTCACATGCGCCGCCGAGTTGCAATATCAACACTTTTAGAATGAGACAGAACAGATATTAAACATTTGAAATACGGTCAGTCAGTGCTCAATCAAATTCCCTTTATTAAATTACTGAAATACAGACATAAATGGTTGAGAACGTTGTAATGTGCGCAAGTAAATATTTTTTGTATGCCAGTGCGCCACGCCAGTTCGTTTTCCCATAATTCTGCGCCAAAATGGAGCAAATTTATTAATTTTCCACGCCGAAGATCTTCGGCGCAACCTACAAACTTTCCACCCTGGCGGCATGCTTCTATATAAACAGCCCCGTAGAAATGTTTCTTAAAATATTTGTAAATTTTTCCCCCCGACCTTTCTAACTCTCAAATAGTTCATTACACATTTATTGGTTAGGGAAGGGGTTGGGGTCTGTTTATCCATACCTTAGGGACCGGTCATTATTTATGGCAGGGGTGGGGGCCGAAGAGAAAGTATAATGAAGCCGGAAAAAATCATTACCCCACCTTTTTCGAAACAAAATTTCTAGCTACCCCACCGGTGGAATGCCAGATAATTTTTTTACCCCACCCAAACCTATTTTGTTGCAATGTCAAAGGTTCAGACATAAAATATGTAATGAAACAGTTTAGTATTTTGTATGCGTATTACTCATCAAGGTACAAAATTGCCCTTGATGAGTAAGATCATCTGTTGTTAGAGAGTAAATAATAGTTGTTATAGGGTGCTTTGACCACAGTGGACATTATAATTAAAAGGGAATAAGATTCAACGCTATATTCCCTTTTCACGAGATAGTGCAATATGCTAGTCCCATGCATAAACATATATTAACCATATGCTTCAATATTTTACAACACTAACCGTATTTCACCACCCTATCTCTTTCCCACTTTAAAGTTTCTCTGTATATAATTTGGTTTCTTTCACATTCTTGCATTTCTTTATTAATTTAATTGAAATGCAATTTTATTTTGAAACAGTTTCACAAAATATGTGTTCACCCATGATTGCAACTATCTAAATTCTAAAATTTCCTCTGAAATTCCTTTAATATTTCCTTACTATAGACAATCACATGTATTATCACGGAATTTTAAAGGAATTCCTTAAGAATTCCCAAGGAATTCTTGAAGTTTATGAAATCAATTTAATATTTTAATTTGTAAACAATACAACGATACTAAAGTATTTGTCCCATGTGAGAATATCTGAATTTAGAAAGTTACTGTAAATTAATGAGAAAAAGTTGCTGTTATACAGTGTGAAGATAAAGATATTCATCCGAATTCCAAGTATGATTATATAAACAATTAAATTAATCTGTAAAACGGGTAAATAGATTTCTCTTATTTTATCCATGTATACATGATCTGCTAGTAAAGAAAAACAGCTATAGTTGCCAAAGGCTAGAGATGAACATATTGTGAACTAGCCATTGGAATGATTCTCCAGATTCACAAGGGGCATGGGGCATATTTCATGATTTGCTACCTGAATTGTCCATATGGTTTACAAGCACATACTGGATATAAATATTAGTTATGCAGTATCAAGTCAAAGTGTAGATGCCCAAAAATTAAATCCTGAAAATTTAATAGACTGTACATATACTTTTTGAGATATGTAATAGAGGATGTTTATATGGGGGTCAGGCTGGATGCCCGGGGTTAGGGGCTACAGACTTAAGGTCACTTTTCCTGAAGCAAGATCTCGGGCTAAAGGGGCGGGATCTCGCTTAGCTATAGCTGGGCCCGCTCTTTACCCATATATACACAAGGTGAACTTTAGTAAGAAATAACAACAAAGGCAGGATCTTGCCAAAACTGGGCCAGCTTGGGTACCCTGGGGATGGCTTGCAGTTGCACCATATAAACAGCCCCTATATATAGGCAGTATATATTTTGTCTGGTAATTGGAGTCTTTGGAGATTTTGTGTGTAAATGAATATAAAAATGACCCTTTACGGGGGAGTTGAGGGGGGTGTTTCTGTCAACATTTTGGAAAGCAATAATATTTTATTAAAAAATTAGAATAATCACATATTAAATTCTGATAGTAGTATATATTGTATTGTGTGTGATTAAAGTAAGGTTATTTTTTTTACCCCACCTCTGCATGCAAGGATTTTTTGGCCACCACACCTAAAGCAACTATTATTTTTCAGTTACCCCACCATTTTCTCTTCGGCCCCCACCCCTGCCATAAATAATGACCGGTCCCTAACAAATATAAAATTTACAAAAAGAGCGGCACTTAGAACAGAAGGTTTTCCAAGTGCGCATTCTGTTTACATCGAAAGATGAATGAAGTAGAGAAGAGTAATGAACAGTTAGTCTGTTTTTAAAGGAGGAAACGGATGAACTATTACGAATGGTAGGAGAGAGATTATTCCAGAGAAAGACAATATGCTTTCTTAATCAAATTGACAACTTATTTTCCACATGAAACGGACTCCCACACGGCAATTTTGTAAATCAGCAGCATGTTGTAGTATCTTAATATTTGTTCTTATTTCAAAATGTTATTCTTGTACTCTACTGTAGATTTATCCACCTTTCGTTTTACAGTAGCTAACATAATTGTACAATTTTTATTGTAGTCATATATTGGAGCGTGGCGAATCATTTCGAGATCAATCTTCGCGAAAGTCCATACCTAGTCTGCCTGAGGATCCCTCTGTTTCAAACATCACAGGAACCTTATTGCCCGTTTCTAACGACGACCGAACGGGCGGCGCCCGCGATTTTGAGGAACGCCTTCAATACGCCATGCAACAAAGCCTGATACTTCAAGAAAGACAACTGAAAGATATCGAAATCCTACAAGAAGAGCTGGGGCAAGAAGCGAGCGGAATGTCGAATCGGGTTGTCATGTCGAACAAAAGGGCGGTGATTGAAAAAATCCGCAAACCTCTGAAAGGAATTTTGAAGAAATCTGTAATGAGGTATGTTTTAAGGACCAAATTGCCAGGGTTCGAAGTAACCGGTTGTCTATATACCAGGCGATTATCACAAACGCTGGTGTAAAAATTGTGCGTAAGAAATACCCAACCTGTCACCGTGGACAAGTAAAAAATTAGGAAAATTTCTAACCCTGAAATGTGCAGCGTCTCCAAAAAGATAAACTTGCTTCCAATTTCCAACGTACTCCCTCCTTTTCTGATGGCGCTGCACGATGATGACGTAGCGAAAGAGAGAGAGACGTGAAGCAAAGTCTACACGCGTAAAAACGCTCAGGTTGATGCAATACTGAAGAAAACAGGATTGAACAATGTTTTGCTGCCCACATTGTTCATATACAGTGTAGCTGTCAACAGTATTGAACAATGTTGTTACACCCGATTCAGGCTCAACAATATTGTTCAATATTGTTGACAAGTGTGAACAACGTGGGCAGCAAAACATGGTTCAATCCTGTTGAGCAGCGGGCTCGGCGTTTTTTTGCCGTGTAATGTGGAGCGTGGAGTTTCTGGTTAAATTATTATTCTGTGGTTATAGGTACTTGTTTAGCTACCTGAAACGAGCGCGGCCAAGCCATACAAATTTATACAACGAACTCGTTTCCAGATCGCTAAACAAGTGTAATCAGCTTTTTGATATGTCGAGGGTGGGACTTCTGATTAAATTGTTATTCTGTGCCATAACCAAACCACTCAACTATTGTTCAATTCAGTGAGATACCAACAAAATGTTGATGTTTTCCCATAACAGTGTTTCAACTCTATTCGAGAGCCATCATCATTGAAACATGATACAAAATTATGTCATCTTCTTTTATAGGCAAGCGAAGTTACCCAAACCAGCATCATGACCACAATTGCAAACGGTAAGAGCAGAGCGTCGCTCTAAACTGGAAAATGACCTACAGTATTGCTCTATGGCAATGATTAAAGCAAAATTTTACACTTACTGTATGTCTATCGCGCATTTTTGAAGTGATAGACGGAACGTTCACATGCATGTGTTTTGTAACGAACAAAAGTTTTGTTCGTGGCCTAACCAGGTTTGCAACCAAATTTGAGAATTCCTTGGCAAAAGCTCTGAAATTTCTTGGTTTCTCCTACAGTGATTTACACTGTGTATTCGGTTTTCACTGATTTCACATCTGAAAATCACACCAGACAACAGGTTACAAATTGTGCAATTCATAAAATATCCGAACTCTTATTTTAATTATTAATCTAAGGCAATCATGCAGATGTGTGATTCTATTTTTTGTTTAGGCAGACCCAATCTTCCCCACAGCCAAAGAATAATTGGCTCTGGCTACGAGATTGGGGTGCCCTGAGAAATTTTAAAAAATCGAGGCTCAGAACGCCAATTCCTGCATTTCCGGGTAGTTAAAACTGTCTCAATGATTCATATACTGTTGTTACTGTAAATTTGGAATCTCTTCAATTCCTTAAAAAAATCCTTAAAACTTGCAATTCCCTAAAATAATTCCTAAAACTATGCAAAATTCCTGTTTATAAGAGAAAAATCCTTAAAGTGAGATCGCTAGGCCTAGCAATTATTTAATGAAAATATATTTATTTATTTATCCATTTTTATTTGGTATTTATTCAATGTTTTTTATTTGTTTTGTGAAAAAACCACGCCTTTTTTTCTTTCGATCCATAATATATAAAGATATAAAGTTTAAATATTATAAATAATATTATATAAAAAAATAAATACAGTAATATAATAAATATTGATATTACAATAATATATATCAAAAATAAATTCTCAGTCTTTGATTGGTTTTGGTTTCTTTTTAATTAATAAAAAAAGTCAAGATTACATTCTACAGTATATACTGTACCTTATTATAGGAAATTAACGATGCACTTAATTAACGAGGATTTTAAAAATTCTCGTTAATTTAATTAATGTTAATTTATGTGATCGTTAATTTTAAGTATGTAATTTTCATTTATCGTTAGTTAAAAATACTTAGATTTGTTTTATATAACACTAACTCTCTTAATATCAAAATATAGGATATTAACATCAGTGCTCCTCTAAACATTAAACCTTCGTTGTTGTTGTGTCTATATTTTCCCATTCGCGTTAATTTAATTAATTTGTCACCCATGGAGATCAGATTCGAGTTAATATACTGTAATCATGCTTTAAAAGACCTAGAAGCAATCCGCGTTAATTTGATGTCGCGTTAATTTATGTCGCGTTAATAAAGTGCATCGTTAATTTCCTATAATAAGGTAGTTCTCTAAGTACATTAAATGCTATTGTTGTCACCATGGATTGTAACATTACAATCCATGTTGTCACTGAGCTATCGATGAATATATTTCGTAGAATAGGTAATGAACATTATCTCTACATGTCTAGCAAAGTAATTTATGAAAACAGTGTGGGTTAAATGCTATTCTGTTCACAAATGCTCCACTTCAAAAAGAAATCAAACGGAAAAGTTGATTTTGGAATTTGGAAAAGTTCACTTTAGTTGTTGTAGTCGTTGCTGCTAGCCGAGGCAGCAAACACAACAACTCGCAGGACAATGATGAGTGGAATTATGATCAAGCCACAAACGATAGCGGCGTAAGCCAAGTTTCTTGCACTTTGTGCTGACGCCACGGCTCCGGCATAGTCGCCAGCCATGTAACGATTTCTTGCCTAGAAATAAAAGGAATGGACTTTAATTATCTATACTCTTTGGTTAAAGTTTCCTGCATGGTTAGGCTAGAAAAAAACACTATTTGGCTAACTTAATATTTCTGGTTAAATTTCGTGGTTATTGTATTTCACGTCCTACCATAATCTGGTTAATAAAGTGTATATGACATGAAATTTCTTATTTTCGTAAATGAAAGAACTCTTCTAAGCTGTAGTGTAACTTATTTTTCAGTTTCTTGTTTTTATGGTTTGTTCCCGAGATATTTCAATTTGTTTGATATGTAAATGTTGTGAATATGTCCGCTAATTTATGACGTCACATTGGTTGCAAGCTCAACTTACACTTGTTATAAATGTTTTAACTCTAAAAACTGTAGATATCTGTTGACGTTTTTCTCCAGTGTTTCATCACATTTACCAGTGAGTGAAGTTTGAAATTATCATCTTGGATGATAGCAGTGATATTCAACCATTTCGAAGAGCTTGCAACCAATGTGACGTCAGAAATTAGCGGACATATTCACACTCATTTACATATCAAACAAATTGAAATATCTCGGGAACAAACCATAAAAACAAGAAACTGAAAAAAATTCAAGTGGCTCTAAAATTTTTGCTTTTTACCAAAAGCAAACTACTACACTCGTAGCATACTTTTAATAAGCTGAAAATCAATTTTGGGTTGCGGGCACTTCAAAAAATAACAAGGAGATTTAAGAATATTAATTAAGTTGACCGAAATAGCCTAGTTAAAGTTCAAAGCAAACTCCTGTCTATAAATTTGGAAATATTTTTTTCCGAAATCTTATCTGGATCATATATACACTAGATAGCACATCTCTTTTAGTAAAATTGAAGCCAAGAATATTCCAGCGGTTACCCCCACTTGAATAGATGGCGGCCATGTTGGAGTTTCCCGCTCGCTAATAAACGCTTAAAAAACAACAATAACTTTCATCTTTTGAATAGGTTGAAAATGTATTTGGAATAGGTTTAACTTAATGTTTAAATTCCCTGTTTAAGAAATAGAAAACATACGAATGTTCTCATTTCATGGGAATATCCTGAGTCTGCAATCACGGCTTCAATTTTTGAATTGCAGAATAATTAGATGCACTATCTAGTGTATATAAGATATCTATGGTCTGGATCGACAGGAGGTTGCTTCTCTGAAGTTTCGAAACAAACAGATGTGCAGAAATATACTCTCAGTCTCAAAACAACAGTCAGACCAAAACAACAGGTTAAATTTTAACCCAGTGTTAGCGCTAACCCACCTGCACCAGGATAATACTAAGCTAATCGAACTCACTAAAATTTACAATACTACGTTAAGACAAAATAGCATACATTACAGACAACAAAAAGCGAGTTAGGTAAGAGATTGGCAAACGGACTCGAAGTCCCAACAAGGCAAACCCCACGCGTTAATAATTACAACTAACGCCTGTGTTCCAAAAGCTCACTCACACCCAATAAGTGGAGGTTCAATCTGAGCTTCCCTTGAGTGTCAAATGTCAATGCTGTTTTTGAATACAGTAGCTGGAGGGTCAGTGCCGTACCGTACTATGTGACTACTCACCCTCCAGCTATTCAAAAACGGCATTGACACTCAAGGGAAGCTCAGATTGAACCTCCACTCATTAGTGTGAGTGAGCTTTTGGAACACAGGCGTAAAACTACACTGTGACAACAGAAAATACGCATAAACGTTCTCTAAATACTACTGAGCAGAATACGCCATTCCTCGTCTAACGCTAATTTCGGAACTCTAACCTGGACCTAATGTCAACATTTTCTATGATTGCGGAATAACTCTGTTCAGCTACAAATCCGCTATACTCTTTTCAAATTCCCACTTAAAACATGGCCCATCTCTCACCTCAGACGATTTCATGATGGCAAAGATTCCAATCGGCCAACAACAGCAAAGGCAGGCGAAGATTGATAACCCCATTTGATCATTGACAACAGGAATCACTGCAGCTACCATTTGAGGTTGATTCTAAGAACGTAAATTGATTTAGTATTTAAATTGTTTTGTTATTTCACTTATTGTATTCAGGTGTTGGTATTTTGAATGAGATTAACTCAAGGGTAAAGATTTAAATTGTTCAGGGTGCTGATTTTTTGTGGGGTAAAAGCTATTTTATTTACAAAAATCTCCTAGTTCACCTCTAACAACTTCTGCGTTTTTACGTGTATACTGTAAGTACCAGGATTGTGGACTCGGATTTTGCAATTAGGCGGGAAAAGTGATTCAAAATCGGTGTTCAACTTAACGGGTTCAACTTGCCACTTACTTGTTGTACCACGACTGTTGTGTTATTGCTAGTTTGCGAAGAAAACCCGACAGGTTGCTGAACATATCCCTGTCCTTGAGGTGGATATCCGTGTCCTTGAGGTGGATAGCCTGGGTTTTGTGGTGGATAGCCCCCACCATATTCTTTCTGTGGTGGATACCCAGGCTGTTGTTGTTGTGGGGGATAGGGGGCAGATTGTGGTGGATATCCGTGCTGTTGTCCCTCTGGGCTGTACGGTGGTGGCTGTTCCATCTAGATTATAATA
This sequence comes from Paramuricea clavata, assembly GCA_902702795.2. Classification (NCBI taxonomy): domain Eukaryota; kingdom Metazoa; phylum Cnidaria; class Anthozoa; order Malacalcyonacea; family Plexauridae; genus Paramuricea; species Paramuricea clavata. The sequence continues at coordinate 10,948 of CACRXK020013364.1, forward strand.
ATAATAGATTATAATAATATTTTGATAAAACATACTTTTAAACCACAGTGTGGACTACCACACCCGTTCCGCACGTTGTACTTGTAACCAATAATCAGGGTCCCCACGGTCCTTGAAAATCCTTGAAAGTCCTGGAATTTTTTTTCAGTAGGCTGGAAATAATTGAAGAATTATCACCAGCCCAAGGATTATTGCCCAAATGTTTATTTTCTCCAATTTCAATTAAAATTATGTATAACAATTGTCCAAAAGTTGTGTTGCAAAGCTGATTTTCAAAGATTTTTCCAGTTGCCAGGTCCTTGAATATACTGTAAAAGGTCCTTGAAAGTCCTGGAAAAGTCCTTGAATTTCATCTTCACTCAAAGGTGGGGACCCTGAATAATCTATTGGCGTTGTAAAGTCATTGTACAGTATGCAATAAAGTATTGCGTTGTAACTGAAGACAAAACAACAAGCATTGGACAAACGTTTTAGTTATAAATTAATGGCCCTAAAAGGGAGGGTAACTGGTCGGGGTGGGGAGATTTGTTTTAAAAAAAGGGTCGTCAACTTTAGGGTTAGGGGTTAGAGGTTAGGATTAGCGTTTGGATTAGGGTTATTGTAATTGTAGACCCGTTACAACCCAATACTTTATTGCATATACAATGGCTTTACAACGCCAATAGATTATTGGTTACAACGTGCGGAACGGCTGGGACTACAGTATGAAGATTTTAATTGTGTCTGGTCCAAATGTTGAATCAAATATTGGCTAATGGTTGGCCAAACTCAGGGCCTGAAATTTCAATTTTTTTCTCAGTATCCATCTGGGATACCGGGATGCAAAGTTTAGTATCCCCCCCCTGAGAATCCAGTAACCCACTTCTGGACACTGGTTACCGTAAGTATTATACCCTGTCCCATCCAAATAAGTTTCCATAACTCTAACTAGTGTTGCAAATTGCAATAACAACAGGGGATTCATCATTCACATTTTGGTATCCAAAACCAAATTTTAGTATCCCGTGGGTATCAGGATACTGCAATTTCAGACCCTGAAGCTTTTCGATATTTTCATTGATAGCTTGTGCTTAATCATAATAGTGCAAGTTTTTCATGGTCAACCAGGAAATTTTAACCACACTATAAATTCCCGGACTGTCTATGTCACTAAATTTTGAAACTTTTTGCAACACTTTACGCATTAGCATTTAATGCATGCTCGAATACCAAAAAAGTCCAATGTTTGGGCGGTGGACCCGCTGCAGCTGTTCACTGAAATTGCTTCATAATTTGATAGACGAAGTGTGTCATAAAGAACATTTTACTGTAAACTCCGTCCGATCAATTCAAATCATCCCATTTTTAAATCTTCCATTTTTGTGCGCAAGCCATTTTCACAATGTGGTTCGCAAAAACAGCCCTTTTGAATCCCGAGAAAAAATGTAGTGTTGAGGAAATCAGAAGGCACTCAGCTGCCCATATTCACGTCGTAAACGTGCACAACCCTGCAAATTTTCAATTGCTACTGGCCATTCGAAAATTGTTGATGGAAATTTTGTACACTTTTCAGACCCAACCAGAAGCAGTTACGAAAAATGCAACTATATAGAGTATAGGCACAGAGTAACAATTTAACTGTTATTCTGTGCGTATAGGTCCTCTTCATAGTTGCATTCGTCAAATTAGGATTTTCAAATTAGGGTCTCTTCCGCTCGAAATTTCCATGTAGAAAAACCTATAAGTTCTATCGAGCGAGATGCCCACAATCTTGATATTTGCAAATTGACAATTAGCCTTTTTCATGCACGGCCGATTTTCCCGCCGTTTTTGGGTACTGCCTCTCCCACGTTTGAGCAATCTCGTACCTAGCCCGCGCACAGGCATTGCTCTGGGTACGAGATTGACGTTTGAGGGTCTCCGCAACGCAACAATACTGACAAATTCTTAGTATTGCAGTTGTTTGTATGATGGCATTAAGATTTACAGTTACAACTTTTAAAAGTCGCTTTTCACGTTGTTTGAATTGTCTAGAATCTTTCACAAGGGCAGACAGTACCCCAAATGGCGGATTTTGGATCTTTTATACACTCTGTAGGCACTAGGCTGTCTAGCCGGCGACACATAATGTCAGTGAAAACACATAGGTCAGTGAAGATGTCGGTTAATATCCATAGACCATATGGTTTATCTGATGTCGTGATGATGAATTTGTACTGCCAGTACTCAGCCTCACTCAGTAGATTCGACTGACTGTCGAACCATTTTCTTGTCTGATCTCAAATCATGAATTTCAAAGACAAAGATGGAACTTTTCTTTTGACTTTGGAGTTTGTTTTGTACGATATTTCGTGACGTTATCGGCCGATAATCGTTCATTAAAAGTGACGTCTTAAGAGTTAAGGCCCATACAGACCGGGCGCGATTTGCATTTGAATTGAATTTTATTAATAAAATATAGACTTTGCAACCATGAAGGTTGAAATACATCTATCATTTACAGGGTTGGTTGATTAGAAAAATATTGTATATTTACAAAAACATATTTACTATAATATAGGAAGAGTTTAGAACTTCAAGTATGGTATTACCATAATATTTACAAATAAAAATGTATGTAATTTATAGTTACTCAGTGTTTATTATAAATCGTTACAGACGAGGGAATGTACGAATTTTTGAAGCGATTTGTCCGACAATTAATTGGAACGAGTTTATTCGATGTGCGTAGATTGTAGCTTGGATGTTCGGCTGGTTCAACTAGTTCGGATAGAGGACTAATTTGCGGAAGAACCTTTTTTCTAAAAAATTTTGAACATAACAGTTCGCGCCTAGAATACAATGTTGGGATATTGAGATCTGATAAGGATTCTTTGTATGATGACGATGGGTTAATTATTTTCAACGCTCTTGACTGGATCCTTTCTATTTCTTTGGATAGGTATTCAGGTATGTTATAATGCCAAACTTGGGCACAGTACTCCAAGATGGGTCTTACACATGAAAAATACACTGATATCAATGTTTTAGTGTCACAACGAGCTCGCTTGAGGAGTCTAAGCATGTAAAGGCGTTTTGCGGATTTTTTCACTATGTGAGCCACGTGGTCATTCCACTTTAGGTCGTCCTTGAAAATTAAGCCAAGGAGTTTAGCGGATTTCACAACTTCAATGGGCTGTTCGTCAACGATC
>CACRXK020013365.1:0-14114 GCA_902702795.2 Paramuricea clavata
CGAATTTGCCTTCGGAAATACTTCGGGAACCTCCGCAACCTGCCGTAGGTTGGGAATGTCCCACGTGCACGTACTTGAACTCCCCGTCAAGGCCTGGGTGCGAGATGTGCTCAGCAGGTAGACCACAAGAATATCACATTCCTGACGATTATGTCCCGGATGATAGAGAGAGAGTAAGACTGCAACAAGCGGAATTTGGAGAACAGTTATTACTTGAGGTAGGATGACGTCATTGCGTTTGATAACATACTGCTCTTGTCCTCTCCTGTTGTAATGATAGAGCCATTTATACGAGCGAAAACAAATTTCGCAAAGTACCTGCCTCCCCGGTATGTATCTGCGAAAATTCACTCAACTCACAATAAAAAATCACTAAAATCTCAGACTATAAAAAATATATTGATAAGCTCTCGCTGTTGTTTTTTCCGCTCTCATACATAATTAGTATTCCATGTGCTCGCGTGTAGCACACGCGAGATGTCCACGCAATTAACCGTTCAGTTCTATAACAAACGTACTTGCAGGGAGGTGAGTCCGGGATTGGACGCACCGAGGGTGGCTGGAAGTTTCCCGAACTTACCGAGCGAAGCGAGGTGAGTTCGGGAAACTTCCAGTCACCCGAGGTGCGTCCAATCCCGGACTCACCGAACCTGCAAGTACGTTTGGTTTTTATCCCATACACCGAGCCATACACACATTTGTAGCTCTTCGCGATATATTCGTCGATGTTTTGTGAACATTTCCCCGGCCAAAAAAATCACTGGGCAAGAAAATACTTCTTTATCTACGTCTACATTACCTTTACTGCATTTTTTCTTTGGTTTTTCTTCAGTCTCAGTATGTTAGTCACCGAAAAAAAGTTCTTTAAAGTTTAGGTTTATCGGCTAAATCTTGTCCGCCATATTTGTTATTGTTATTGCAACGTAAGCAGTTTAGCGGGTGAGTTCGGCAAAAAGCAGGTGAGTTCGGCAAAAAGCAGGTGAGCTCGACGACAAGCTCACTTGCTCTAAACCAATCAGAAAGCCGCTTTTAACACAGGTATGGGATAACGACACAAGCCGTGGCCGCAGCTTGAATAAGTCGTGAACTCGACTCGTATAAACAGTCAACTTATTCCCAAGCCCCGCGGCTAAAATAAGCCCAGTGTTGAAAGCTAGGGCTGTTTATACGAGTCGTTCACGACTTATCTAAGCCGCGACTTATAGATGGCCGTAATAAGGAAGAACAGTTTAGAACTGATAGAGCTATGCAATATAAGTAAGGTTAGAATTTTTATTCTCTGACAACGGGCTTTGCTTAAAACGTCGGAATTCTCTTGTTTCAGGCTGGCGATACAAAACACGTCAATAACTAGTAATAATTTCATTGACATCAATATTAGTGACACAGATGCGATATTTCACGACGCACGACTGTCCAGAAAGCTTGATGCTCACAACACATGTTAAGGCACATTTCCACTCAAAACAAATTTCCATGGACAGAAAAATTTCCGAAAATGTCATTGTAAAAAATTTGAAAATTTTCATCAATCACATTTTACAAAATGTTCTTTCTGCGGAAAATTTTCCTGAGTGGAAATGGGCGTTTAGGTTCATTGTGTTGGACTTTGTACTAACAACTGCCGGTTCACCATTTTCAGCTGCACGACAGACATTGTCCAGTGAGATCCACGTAGTCTGCAGGTCATGCGCGGTTGGTTCTTGCTGGCCTTAACATCCAGGATCCGACGTTTGAGCAAAATTCATTTCCAAAACATACCACTCCAGATATTTACTGAGTTCACTGCATAGAACTAATTGGTGGTTTGCTTGTTCTTTGCAGGAGGTTACCGCCACGCAAGAACATTCCGCCTCTGACCAATCATAACTACATTTCTCCTCCAAGGACACAGAATGATATAAACTAAGATATCAAATAAAATATAAGTAAAGCGTTTTCTAGCTATAGTAGCACGAGTATTGCTACCCAAACAAGTTAATACTTAATGTCTTTTATTATTGTGTATTCTTATAAAGTAATTTTTGTCTTGAAATATAATATTATTATGGAACATTGCAAACAGTGTGTTGTTATCACTTGTATTGACCAATAATGAAGTAAAATGTCGTTTGAAGGAAAACGACGAACTGGACCTTACTAGCAAAGCTGGCACAAACCCCCAGTCGCCTGGTGTACGTGTTAAAATTACGAGGTTTCGAACAGGACACTAGTCCATCACACATCCTCAAAAAAGGCACACATTAGCTCACAACTAAGTGAACTGGAATATCAATGGAGAAACCTAGCTCGAAATATAATTCATTATTCCCTCAACGAGCCAACACTGGTTAACCCATTAGTACATATCATTGGGTTAACTCCATGTTGGTTTTCTGAGACTTAATTTTACCCACAAGAATTCTCTAACATCCGAAGTGTATGGATTTGTAACTAGATCAATTAACGCAATCAGGCTGCATCTTTTACTAAAATCTAGAGTGAACTTATGTTGAGAACAAAAAGTTGGTTGTTCTCAGGAAATTTTGTGCTCGTTGATGCCTCTGAAATGCTTTCAATTGTAATATGGCTTAAAAGCAGCAAAAAGCAGTAGGCCTGGAATAGATGCCGAAGTTTCTACGAGAAAGTTTCTTGAAAATGGTTGAACTGACGTTTACATATATAACATATTGCATAACAATAGCACCATCCAGTTATGAACCAGTAATATGAAAGTTTTATTGTCTTTTCAATGTTTTGAAAATCCCATTGTTCTCCATGCCATCCAGTCACTCGTTGTTTTGATGTATTTGTGAGGTTATGCAAAAGGCTTATTGTTTACGCTCTTTCAGGAAGAGGAAAGACAGAAACGTTCAGCAATGGAAGAACGGGATCGTAATTTCCAGCAACATATGTCAGTTGCACTTCGTCAACCACTCATTGCAAATCAAGAGGAGACCGAGTGTCCTATATGTTTTGATACCATCCCTGTTGGAGAAGGAGTGGTCCTTCGAGAATGTCTGCATATTTTTTGCAGGTAAGTTTCGGATATGGAATGCAACTATATATCCAGCAAAAATCAAACCTGCGACTCTGGTACAGTGCCCTAACCACAGAGCTACAGAGTCCTGTTACGAAGAGGAATTCATGTTTGTCTTCGCAATAAGTATCTTTTCTTTCTTGTATTTTCTATTATATTTTGAACTTTTTTCCTCCATAGGGAGTGTCTTGCTGAACATATTAAAGCATCACAAGAACCCGAGGTCCAATGTCCTTATGATAATGGAGACTTTCAGTGTCATGATGTTATCACAAATCAAGAAATACAGGAGGTGAGAGGATTCCTGTTCAATCCGACAATACTAAGGAAGCAAGGAGAAAATGGCTATAGCGTGGTCCATCGAACTGGATGTACTCGAACACTTCTCGTTGATTCTAATTTAAAAGATCACCTTAACCTTTCTAATTTGTCTTCAAATCAATCGTTATAATTATTTCCCCATCGTATCTGCTGTCTCGCAAATGTTGGTCATCTTTTTATTGAATGTCTCCACGCTAACTTGACTGAATCTTTCTCAACACTTTATCCTGGACATCTTCTCCTCTTAGTTTTTGTACCTCCAGATCTTTTGATACAATATCTCTCCATTTCATCCTTCGTCTTTAAACTGTTCGTCGAATTTCTATGGAATGTCTCCATGATAACGTGTCTGAATCTTTCTCCTCTCTTCCCCTATCTTCTCTTTGTCATCGGCCTGAATCTTCGACCAATTTCTATTTCAAGCTGCTGAATGATGAAGATTTTCAGAAGTATTTGCAACGTAGTTTGGCAACGGCTGAGAGTCAGGAGGCTAACAGTTTTCACTGTCAAACACCAAACTGTCATGGCTGGTGTATTTATGACGATGAAGTGAATGATTTCGATTGTCCAGTGTGCCAGCAGAGAAACTGTTTGACCTGCAAGGCCATTCATTTCCCAGTGAACTGTAAGGAATATCAGGATGATTTAAAGAGAAACGCAGCGAACGATGAAGCGGCTAAGAAGACTCAGGAATATCTTGAGGTAAGGGGGAGGTAGAGGTAAGGATGTAGGGAGAGGTAAGGGGGAGATAAAAGAGAAGGGGATGAACACAGAATGTGGGAGAGGGTCTAAATTGAAGTAGGTTGGAGAGGGGGTTAGGCGATGAGGCAGCTAAGAAGACACAAGAGTACCTTGAGGTAAGGGGGAGGTAGGGGGATGAACACAGGGTGTGGAAAAGGAAGATGGTCGAAATTGAAGTGGGTTGGAGAGGGGCCGGGCTAGGAACATAGGCGCACACCAAGAATTGGAGTTGGGATTTGGGTTGCGATTGGAAATAGGTTTGTAAGGAATAGCATAAAAGAAATCTCTTTGTTGAAATTGTGGTTGTTGAGTGTATACTATTTGTTTCCAGCAAATGTTGCGGACTAAAGACGGCATGAATTGTCCTACGTGTGGAATTATTCTTGTCAAAAAGGACGGCTGTGATTGGATGAAATGTTCAATGTGTAAAACCGAAATATGTTGGGCTGTGCGTGGTCCGAGATGGGGGCCAGGGGTAAGTCATTGTCTTTTCTTTATTAGGGTCTGCATCTCCAAATATAAATTTCGAACTGACATCTTACAAAATATCTTACTGACAACTGGCCAATATGGCTTGAAGATTAGGTTACAACTGACACCCAGAGACCCCTGCCAAGTCCTTTCCTTTTCTTCATTTGATGCGATTGTTCTATTTTGTTGTTTCTCACAGGGTCCTGGTGACACCAGCGGAGGTTGCAAATGTCGCGTGAACAACGTACGATGTGATCCACAATGCAAAAACTGTCATTGATGTCTCACGTGTTAGTCAGCATTTATTTATACAAACATCCATTACACCTGTAAAAATGGTAGAAGCGTAACAAGGATAGTTCAGACGTTCTCTGGTTTTTAATTTAAAGATTTATTAAACGATTTATTGTTCATCACTTGCCCGTTGAAAACTGCAGATTGGCAGTCGAAAGCTCGTTTTATAATAAATCTTTAAAAACCAGAGAACGCCTAGAGAACGCCTAAACTATAGACCCATTGCACTGACGTCACAAATCCTTAGAGTGTCCTCCAGATGCTCCCTAACAATATCTGTTCGGGTACAACAACCACATACAGCGCAAAAATGAACCATTTTAATACAAAATTTTTATAAACTTTTGCAAAATTTGCTTTGTTTACAAAAGTTATATGATGCATAGATTGCTAATTTGTCCTCCAGATGCATCGTCACCGGCGCTGTTACGTCATGTGCAATGGGTCTATATAATATCCATTTACCATAAGTGATATTTTTATAGCCACGTTTAATTTAGACTAACAGAAATAAATGCAATGCAAACTTGCTGTCCGATCTTATTTTCTAACGTGTCACAATATTTGAAAGCGAAATGGCAGGTGATTTTAAAAGAACATTTTTGCTACGTCAATAAGTGCAAAAGTCTATTTATGGATCGGGCATGTTACACCTTTGCTTCCTAAAATGGCAATCAAGGGATCCGTAAAATAGACAATTTTGTAGCATCCTTAAAAAGTCAAAACAATGGGTAATTGAATGAAGAACAGTGCCAGTGGAATTTTCAAAACAATAAGAAGGTAATTAATTATTAAAATTAATGCAACATTCCCATATTATAATCGAAGCGTGACTGGATGATATGCACAATAATTACTATTGTTTGTGCTTTTATATAAACGATATTTGCGGGAGAAAAGGCCGAAAACTTAAAATTCCTTCCGCTTGCCGCCCCCAAATTGATCGTTTCCAAGTTTATACCCTTAGTTTGTATTCTTTACTTAGAAAAACAATCGAAAATCATCCAATTAGGTAAAAATTTGCAGTAATTTATTCTGGAAATTTCTGAATAATTTATCAAAATTACCCGGAATCGAGGCTCGGGACTTCCCCTCGATATAACAATAACGTCATCGTTATTCGACATTCGTTGCAAAATGATTGTCGATTTTCGTCGAAGAAATAAAGGCTTGTAAAATATGTTTTCAACATTCCTTTCTCATGATATGGATGTACTTAAGTTTGGGAAGATATTATTACTTTATTATTGGATTTAAAGCGTAGTTTTCTTGTGTTTTTGACAACATTTAAAAGACATTTACTCAAAGTGAAACAAAATTTCCATGAGCACATTATGGCGGAAATGGTAAACATGTCAGATGGAAAGAATGTCCACTCATTTTATATTCTTCTGAGAGATAGAATAGCTAAAAAGCCTGACAAAAGCTACAACTCATCGAGTTTAAAATTTGCATCTCTACTTCAGGGAGAAATCTTGATTCGAAATGTTACAACAGCTGCTGATGAAAGCAAGGGTTTAATAAGACTCCATCCTTATGACAAACCCAACTATTTTTGTGACTGCCCTTTCGGAGATGTGAAACGCATTGACGAAAAAGAAGCTAAATTGTTACTTCCAATAAGTACGATGGGCAACCGATTTAAGTTATTTGAAAACAAGTCTCTTTTAAATGGAAAGAAAATGACCCTTGGCAGTTATGTTTATGTCACGGTTCGATCAGTAGGTGGTGGTAGTAGTAAACAGGAAATACGGGGGGTAGTCAGGTACAAAGGACCATTGCCAAAGGAGTATGGTACATGGTTTGGTGTCGAGTTACTGGTAAGTCAGGTAGTGAAAAAGGTTTACATGAAGTAAATGCCCATTATGCCCAATCCAGATGCCAAAGCCTGTTTATCAGGATTGAACAATGTTTTGCTGCCCACGTTGTTCACACTTGTCAACAATATTGAACAATATTGTTCAGCCTGAATCGGGTGTAACAACATTGTTCAATATTGTTGACAACTGTGAACAATGTGGGCAGCAAAGCATTGTTCAATCCTGTTTTCATCAATATTGCAATAACCTGAGCGTTTTTACGAGTGTACACAGCTAATTATTCATCATCCTAATACAGTATTACATCACAAACACTAACCACAAAGCTAAAATTGAACTATAATGTTATATGTTGTTTTATAATATAGCATTTGTAAATTCTGAACGCTGATTGGCTAAGAGCCGTGTTGATATAACTCAATGTCAACACGGAAACGTCGGAAAATTTCTTTCTTTATATTTCTTTGTACTATATTATAAAACAAATATAAAACATTTTTCCGTATTGATATATAGTTATATCAACACTCGTGGAAATTGGGAAAACTCGAAATTGTGTGAAAACACTCCGCCCATCGGGCGTCGTGTTTCCACACAATTTCTCGTTTTCCCAATTTCCACTCGTGTTGATATAACTGTATATCAACACGGAAAATGTTTTATATTTGTTAAATGTTATATATAACTGTGAGCTTGTTATTGTTTGTAATTATTTTATTCAAAATGTGTGTAATTGTTCTTTTTCCTCAGGAAGGTGCGGGGAGGGGTACAACAAATGGAATGTATAAAGGAGTGACATTCTTCAAATGTCAAACTGATTTTGGCGTCTTTGTAACATTGGAAAAATTGAGATTATGTGAAGACCAAACAGAAACACAAAGTGAAAGTAAAACAGATCCCAAAGAGGTCAATGGTACTGATGAAAGCAACAGTGGTATGTTTACCAAAGTTAAGAAATTGGCAGAAGGTTTGTCAAACCTTGTGCTGGGAGAGCAACAACGTGAAAATTCTTTAGACATGCAGAAAAAAAGTGCTGGACAGGCATTAGATGTTGGACACCAAATGGATGACAGAGTCTGGGTATATATAGGTGATAAACTATGTGCAGGGTTTATAAGATATATTGGGAGAATACCAGGTGGAAAAGAAATTCTTGTTGGAATTGAGTTGGTAGGTACTTCGTTGGAAATATATACTATTTATCTGTAACTATATACACTAGTAATCTTTGGAACTAACTGCAGGACCAAATTGTAGGACCATGATGTTGGGCAAGGAAATGGAGACTATTATAATAAGCAGTTATTTACATGCGCAATGAATCATGCTCATTTCACTCCTGTTGACAATGTGATCTCGCACGAAAAACTTCAAGAACTTTATCATGAACCAGAAGGTGCAAATATGCCAGGTAGTTCAAGTAACATTTTTCAGTGTTCATTATTAGCACCATCATGATCACAATTACCACCACTGATCATTACCACCATTATTATCACAATCACCCATTGAAATGAATATAACTGGAACACTACCTGTCTACCTCTAACCGGAAATTTGATGCCAAACTTGAAGGCCAATCCCAGACACATGTCAAGATTTGGCTTCAAGGAAAAGATAGGCAGTTTATTTGAAGGGAACGTTCATTTCAATGTGATCACCACTGACATTATCATAACCACTGCTATACTCACCATCATACTATACTGTAGTCACCATCACACCATCATCATCACAACCATCATTATTATCCCTGGACCCTGGCACCATAATCGCCATATCCACTGCCATCACCACCATTATCATTATCACCACCACCATGATGATATAACATATAATACATCATTTGGATGTTGTTGCTCATTATCCCTTTGTTTCAAAATATAAATAATTACTTTTCTCCTGTCAGCTTTAAAAAACAACCCACATTCTCAACCACAAACGTCACAGGATATTTTGAACATGGAATCACGATTTTCAAACCAGTCTCAAGACCAGGTCAGGAAGGAACAAGAAAACATGTTAAAAAAATTCCAACAGGACAAACTGAAAATGGCAGGGACAAAAAATTTCCAGGAAAATAGATCTGGTGTAGAGCACACACAACTTGATGAACATTGGAAGAACAAAAATAGAAATCAACCAAAAGTTAATAATTATGTCACTTGTACAACTGTTGAAGTAAATAAACATGTAAAAGGTATATAAAACAGTTCTTTATTACCAGGGTGGACGAAATAATTTTCTTTCTGGGAACACAGCCTGGAGGTAAAAATTTCCTGCAGATGAACTAACTATTTTTGTGCTAAATCTCTGCCGGAAAAATAGGTTTTTGGGCCCATATTGGGACATGTGCACATAATTTCATTTGAACTTTCAGGTTGCAAAACATTTCCTGCAGGGTGGTTGGCATTTCCTGTGAGTGGTGCTTGTGTGCTTGACTAGTTTTTCCCACCACTGTATATAGCAATGTTTCCTTTGACACCTTGGAATGCTACTTTTTTCACAATTTACTGTAAAAGTAAATACCATAAAAGTATCTAATTTTTTAGATCCAAGAAGTCCAACTTCTTTGCCAAGTAAAATGGACATTGGCTCAATGGTTGAAGTATTGAGTAAACACCAAGCTCCTAAATATGGTGTAATACGATGGATAGGGTTTATTCCAAATAATGACAAAAAAATTGCAGGATTAGAACTAGTAAGTTAATAAATGCTGAATTTAATGCAAGTGAGTATAGTTATTTACGTTAGGAAATAAGCAGGATGTTTCATTTTGGCCTAATTTTCTTTTACTGTACCTCACGTTTTCCATAGATTTTTCTCATCCTAAGACTTTTGAAATCTAGAATTCCATCATTTTTCTTCCTTTCATCCTATTTCCTAATACCAAAAACATTTTCCTAATACTCAAAATACCATTCCATCAAACAGAATGCATCCTTTAATGTTCCCTTTGAAATTTCTCACTGTTAGGAAGAAGAATTGGCTGCCTGCACAGATGGAACATTTCTCAGCAAACGTTACTTTACATGTCCAAACAGACGTGGCTTCTTTGTTCATCTTCACAACTGTCTACCGGATTCAAGATTTCTGAGAAATTCCATAGAGAATCATGCAGACAAACGTTTGAGTGGGACAGGTGAGCAATTAGTACCAATTTGTCCATGGTTGCAATAAAGTTTTCAGGGCATTTTATAGCTTTTATCAGCAAAACAAACTGCTTCCTGAATATATAGTTGTAGTTATTATCTCTTGTTGTGGATTGTACTTGGTTCCAGTAGTGCTCCACAAAAAAACTATTGGAATTCGTGTCTAAATTGATAACCTCCTAAAGAAGGGCCTTTGCTAAAACGTACAAGTGTTTCTAATCTTTTTTCAGATAGTTGAGACCATGACAACTTCTATATGGTAATGTTAGTGTATCTCAAAAGTGAAACCCGAGGGTCCACAGTGTAGGAGTATGTTTCCATTGACCTTATCCCAAAATTTAAAACGTTTCAGTCTTTCTGTTTATGTATAAACCAGGGGCCGGTTGCTCAAAAGCCGGTTAGCCTAACCCTAGGTGGATGGATCCGTGAGAGTTCTCTTTTCTGAAGTTTTGAAACAAACAGATGTGTATAAATACAGAAACTAAAATAGCAGGTTAAATTAACCCAGGGTTAGCGCTAATCCAGCTTGGAACAAGCGGCCCCAGAATTCTAATAGTTCATATTTATCTGCATTATTTTGCTTGTAGATTTTGGAAGGTACTATTCACCGATTATAGAAGAAGATGTGTTTATCCCACCTCCTGAGAAATTGAAAGTCTACTTAAAACAAGATGCCCAAGGAATACAAGGCCATCATAACTCGTGTTATTTGGACGCCACGCTGTTTGCAGCATTTGCATTTTCTTCTGTCATGGATTCAATATTATTACGACCCAAAAATGAAAAAGACATTGATGACTACAAGAAAGTACAGACTGTGCTTAGAAATAATATTGTGTATCCGTTAAGATCGTAAGTGATGTGCAAACTAAACAAATTCATGCAGGATAAATCTATCAATTCTAAACTGTTCACTTTAGAGTTCTGGAGCCATGGCTTAATTACTAAATGTCAGTACAGGAGGTATAAACCTACATTCTCTGTAGTCAAATAGAATAAGAATAGTGAACTCCATGCAGATATAATAGACCTCTATGTTTTTGTCTTGGTCTTGGTTATGCAAGAAATGGTCGGTTCATCGTCACGTGTGTATTGTATTTTCGCTTGAGCAACCAATAGCTATATTTTCATTTAACCATTGACATTGTGTAACATCACAACCGGGTAAGTAAACCAACACACTGCTATTGCATGGTTGCTCTAGTGAAAAAACGTTACACACGTCATAAATCATTTTTGTCTGTTGGAAGACTACAGTTCAAAGTTCTTACCTGCTTTATCTCAATCTAGTCATGGGTTTGTCCGTGCTGATCGTGTCCTGGAACTTCGACAACTACTCGATAAATTGGGAACTGTCACAGGATTGGTCGGAGAGGAGAAAGGTAAACCTGTCTACCTGCTCACCTCGTATCATCTCTGCCATATTGGATGAAAAAAATTTTCTTCTTTGCATGGCAAAAATGTTTTTATCCTTTGAATCCCTTGGGTATTGGTTGCATCCACCTACACTATATAAGTCAGTTTTTGTTTGTTATTTTAGATCCTGAGGAGTTTTTAACCACACTTCTTCACCAAGTCCTGAAATCGGAACCATTTTTAAAAATCAAGTAAGATTGAACTGACCAAACTGTGAGCTAATATTAGGACGTGAGAATATGAAAGATGTTTGAAAGGTAGTAATCACAGAATAGGATTAAGAAGAATGCTAGAATAGTAATGTTCTATCTTGCAGATCAGGAAAATCAGATGTAAGCAATGAATATTTCTATCAAGTTCTCGCTGACAAAGATGTTGAACGTGTTTTACCTTCTGTTGAAGAACTTCTCAAGAAATCATTTCATCAATCTGATTTGAAACTTACCGAGGTAGGTGAACCTGGATACATTTTCGTCATTTTCTCTGCTTTGCGATTTGGATACGATCAAATGCGCTTTACATCAAGTATTACGCTTACCTAATTACAATATACTTACCCCAGGGGTCAGTTGTTCAAAGGTGGGTTAGCGCTAACCCTGGGTTAAAATTTAACCTGCTGTTTTAGTTTGTGTATTTCTGCACGTCTGTTTATTGCAAAACTTCAGAGAAGTAAACTCCTATCTATCCAGACAAGATCTCTGAAGAAATATTTCCAAATTTATAGACAAGCTGTCAGGAAGTTTGCTTTGAATTTTAGGTTAACCCAGGGTTAAGCTAACCCAGCTTTGAACAACCGGCCCCAGGTTATTTTATCTTTACAACAATTGTGATTACTTTCTTAACTGTGTTTATCCTAACCCACCCTGTCAACTTTCCCTGTGGGAGGAAACAGGAGCACCCGGAGAAAACACACGACTTTCGGTAAAGTGTTGACTGACTCATGAGTCCGTAGCGAGAATCGAACCCACGATCTCAGAAGTGAAAGGCGCTTGCTCTGACAACTGCGCCACTGAAATCTCCTACAATTGCTTATTACGTGAAGTTTGAATGCCCTCTTTCCATAACACTTTACATAACAATAATCCCATCCAGTCACGATCCAGCGTCTTTTCATTGTTTTGAAAATCTCAAAACAATGATGCCACCCAGTCAGGGTCTTAGCCAGGATTTGCAACTTGGGTGTCCAAATTTGAAATTTCGTTTATGACACCCAATTTTTGCCATATGGAACCATGGCACCACTTCATGCATCAGTAATTCAGCAATGTGATTATTCCCGAATGCTGGGAGTAATCGGTGACCGCACTTGAGAATCGCCCAAAAAACTAATAATATATTCAATTATTCAGACTATGTCACTACTCAGTACTCACTACACTGACTACAGTAGTACAGTTTAAGTAAATCTGCCAATATATTAATTTTATTGATATTACGTTGTCACTTTCATGCTATAAATACAGTATTGTAGCTTTGATAAGCTTGTGTAAGCAGAGAACACAACCAAAAAACAACAAAAAGCAACTGATTAACTCATATAGTTATATTCTGCGGTTTTTGACAGCTAGGAATCTTTCCGCTGCAACTTGCAAACTTGTGAGCAATGTTTATTGTCTATGGTATTTTATTCTCAGCAGCTTGTCTAACCGATCTATGGTCAGTTGGTTTCGCACTTGTGTTTTTATGCGATTCTGAATGCTAAACACCCTTTCTGCTTCTGCATTTCCAACCATTACACACAAGCAAGTTGCCATAGTTGAAAACTAGGCGAGTCTATTTCCTGAAAGGATAATAAAATTCGCGTAGGTTTCACTAGCGGCGCATGTTTACTAGGATTACAAAGTTACATATTACTAGCCGTTTCTATACTCAGTGAACGAAACGCAAATACATAATTTAACATAATATTTGATTGTAAGGTACTCTACAGCTTTTACCCAGCCGTCCAAAAGGCGTCAACATGATAACGAAGCGTCCAAAAGCCGTCTTTTTTAGAAGGCCGTCCAAATTTGAAAATGGCCGTCCAAAAGACGGCTGGACGGTAGGCTGGCTAAGACCCTGCACCCAGTATTTTGACTACATTATTCTGAAGAAGGCCTATTGTTGCTAAACTAAACTGTCTAAATCATTATTCTGTTATTAGGTTCCATCATGTTTGATAGTTCAGATGCCTCGTTTTGGAAAAGGTTTTAAAATGTACAAAAGAATTCTACCATCATTGACGATCAACATTGGAGAATTAGTTGACAATTGTAAGTCGATGAAATGTTTCCAGTTCTTTAGGCAAACATGATTATAACTTCCCATCTTCAGCTTCGTACACGTTACAGTCATTTAAAAGTCCATGATATTTCCAAGAATATCCATCACCACTTTTCAATAACCAACAGATCCTAACACTCGAAGGTCGCCACCATATGATCATGGTGCACTACAGATTACATGGAACATACGTGGCTTTAAATGTAAATGATGAATAATGAATGATAAACTCTCTTTTTACTGCGTAGGTCCACAAGATTGTGCAGTATGTGGTCAACTCGCGCGGTACCATTGTAGAGAATGTTTTGCAGTCACTGGAACTGATATTGACAGTTCAGGGAATTTTTGCAAAGAATGTAACGAACGCGTACACTCTCATGTCAAGCGTAACAAGCACAAGTACATACCCATAGCCGTGTCCCGCGAGATTGGTGCAAGTTATGCTAATAAGCCTGTAGAACATCGTGAAATGGAACTGATTGCTGTGATCTGTATTGAGACCAGTCATTATGTCACATTTGCCAAGTGTGAGGAACCTGATGGTGTTGTGAAGTGGTGTTTCTTTGACAGTATGGCAGACAGAATAGGTAAGGATGATGCATGACCATGGGGGGGGGG
>CACRXK020013366.1:0-14113 GCA_902702795.2 Paramuricea clavata
AAGATCTTTAACCTGTTTGGCACGTTCTTCTTTTGGGATACTTGCCAACAATTCGCGGCTGTTGCTTATCCATTTCGTCAGATGGAAACCGCCTTTCGTCAAGAGATTACGTAGGTCTTGGACAAGTGGAACTGCACGACTGACTGTAGGAGTGGATTTGAGGCAGTCATCTACATAGAAGTTTCTCTTAACTATGTTGATCACATCACTATCGAACTTTGCTTCATTGTCTTCTGCGGTCTTCAGAAGGGCAAAATTTGAGCAACTCGGCGAAGACGCAGCGCCGAAGACATGCACAAGCATTTGGTATTCTTCGGGATCTTTCGTTAAATCACCGTCAGTCCACCATAGAAAACGAAGAAAGTCACTATCGGAATCTGGTATTCTAACTTGGTAGAACATAGCTTCTATGTCTGCCATGAATGCGACTGGATCTTCGCGAAACCGCATCAGAACTCCAAGTAGGTGGTTGCTTAAATCAGGACCAGTCAGTAGATGATCATTCAAAGACGTGCCTTTATATTTGCAGGAACAGTCGAACACCACTCTTACTTTTCCTGGTTTGTGGGGGTGGTAAACGCCGTGGTGGGGTATGTACCGGACTTTGCCATCACTTTTACACAAACGTTCTGGTGGAACCTTTCGAGCATACGATTTGTTGAGGAGATTATCAATGAACACTTTATAGTCTTCAAAAAGCTTTGGTTTTTTCAGTAACTTTTGTTTCAACCAATGGGCTCTTTGTACTACTTGTTCTTTGTTGTTTGATATTTGATGATCATTGTTCTTAAATGGCAACGCGATTACATAATGACCGTTCTTCAGTGTAGCTGTATTTCGAACACTAGCCATGAACTGTGTTCAGTCTTCACATCAGAGATTGATTCGATTCACATCTGAATTCACGAAAAAACTTCCGATGCCTTGAGATTTATTCTGACGAAATAAAGGTCCATTAATTGCCCATCCTAGCAATGTTCTTGTCGCATACGGACCACCGTTTTCGCTATTTCTGACTTCAAGAGGATCTAACGCTTTCGGAACATCACTTGCTATAAGAATACCGATCTGAGCGTCGACGATTGGCAACTGAACGCCTTGAAGATGTGGCCATTGATCGACGTCTTCTTGATCTGGAATGTCTTTACTTGTCACAGGAATATCAGCTGCAGTATAGATGAGTGGTAGGTCAATAGAACAGTTCTCATCCAAATCCGAGACTTCCAAGTGCTGGATAATTGAGCTTTTGATGATACTGTTTTTCTTTTCCATCGTTGTTAACGAAATCGCTGTTTCGATGCCCTTGATACCCAACTGTTCAGCTAGACTCTCAGTACAGAACGACGAATCACTCCCGTTGTCAAGAAATGCGTACGTAACGATTGTCTTATTCGTTTCTTTGCTCCTTACTTTAACGGGAATTATCGCTCTGGCAATCGTAGGCTTTCCGGCCCCTGTTTGGCTAGGAATTTCTCTGTCGGTATCTCCACTCGTAAATCCAATGTTGATTTCGTTAGCACGATCATTAGATGTCAACGAACTATCACCAGCTGTTTGGAATAGAACTTTATCTGTGAGAGTCGATTTATCTACCTTATTACTCTTTGAGTTGTTAGGTATAGTATGTAACACGGTTGGATGTTTCTTAAAACAGTTTGCAACCTTGCACGAGAGTCATGAGGTACAGAATTTTGCAAGATGTCCTTCACGAAGACAGCCAAAGCATAACTGCAGTCCTTTCAGAAAGTCTATGCGATCTTTATAGGGCTTGCTCTTCAACGCCTCGCAATGCTCGATAGTATGATTGACTTTTCCACGACCGTTCTTGTTGCAATATTCACAAAGTTTTCGAGATTCCTCCATGTTGATACCAAAGCTCGATCCTCCAGGTTTTGGCTTAGCGAACTTTAAACGATTGCTTGGCGGTTTGACAGTGGAAATATTTCCAAACACAGGGTGGTTAGCAATCCTTGCTTCTTTTTCCACAAAATTTGCGAGGTCTGGAAACGTCACCATTCTTCGCTTGACTTCAGTAATCTCGTCTACATTTCTGCGCCATCTGCATCTCATACTAAACGGTAGTTTCTGCACGATCTGATGAATATTTTCAGGATTATCAAATTTAGTCATAAAATCGTTTCCATCCATAACATTTTTGCAGCATACAAGAAGGATTGAGAATTTGTGCAAGTTCACATTATCTTCAGGTTTTAATTCAGGCCATTTCAACACTTTGTCCATATAGGCAGCTGTTATCTTATACTCATTACCATAATTTCTCTTCAACAAGGCTCTAGCTTCCTGATAACCACGCACTGGGGCCATGTGATGACACGATTTCACCAATTCTCTTGCTTGGCCAATAGTAAACTGTTCCAAATAATACAATCGTTCGGATGAATTAGCCACCTTGGCTTCGACAATATTCTCAAATGCACGTATAAAGTTATTATACTCCGTAGGATTCCCTTCGAATACTGGAACTCGTTGCTGTGGTAAAGTGCTCTTTCGCTGCTGTAACGAGAAACCCTTCATGATTTCATTTTGTTGTAGGTTTAAGTCATTCTGTTGTTCTTGAAGTCGCAACATTGTCTCTAGTGTCGTGTTATTTTGACTTAGCATTTCTCATTCCGGTTGATCACGCCTTTCGAAACTATCTCGTTGCTCGACTGGCTTCTCGATGGTTGCGCCTTTGTTTGCTTTACTAATAAGTGGCAGTTGGGGTAATTTTCTACCAGTTGAGTGAGGTCTTGGTGTTTGATGTCTTGATGAATTTTTCACAACTGCAGGACTTTGACGAGCATCATCTAGGTTTGTAGACGTAGTGGTTGATTGAGGTATTTGTAAGGCCGCTAATGCTTTTTCTTTAGCCGCACTTTTAGCGATTTCCATCTCCAACTTTATGCGACTTTCTTCCTGCTGTATTCGTAGTTTTTCTTGCTCTAAACGTTGCTGAATCTCCAACGACTTTGCTTGAACCACAAGTTCGGCCATTCTTACAGCTTCAGTAGCTCTTAACTCAGACGTCACCGATGAGCGAGTAGAGTACTTTGTCTTTGACGAAACGTTCGAAGCGACTTGGCTTACGGAGTCATTAGGTGATATTTCAGGAACAGACTTCGAACGGAGCTCTTTAGTTTTAATCCACTGATTTATTTTATCCGCAAAGTCTCGGTATGATATTTCTTGGGCTTCGTATTGTTTATCAGTTTGTTCTATATGTTCCGCCTCGAGTAACTCACATTGATACGCTCGGTGAGCATCGAAATATTTATCAAATAATCGCTTCAAACTTTCATATTTGTCCAAAACCTGCTTAATATCAGCATCTTCGGCTAATAAAGTGTTTATCTCATTCTTCTTAGCTGTGACTGCTGATAAAGAACCGCTTCGACTGTTTCAGTTGAGGCGCGTTAAATTCTCTTCTAGCATTAATTGCTCATTGACATTGGCTTGTAATCTCGGCATACGAACTTTCGCATTTCGCCGTATTGTAACATCACTTCGGTCGATACTACCATCAGAAGACGCTATACTTGTAGACTCGCGAACATCTTGATCTGTTTGAAGCATCTGCCCGTCTTGTTCAACTGCAGAAAGCATTTCGTCTGCATTGCTTTGCTCCATATACGCCATATAACTGATTATAATCGTCAAAACTTTGAACTATTGTTACTGCCGAATAGACACTTGAATAACGATTCACAAAACTTTACTTTATTCAATTCTTATAAAGAACAAACACATATATATTAACTGCCGATAAGGCTCTAAGGCCAACGTTCAAAGATTTGTTGACGATCCCAACTATGACGGCTTGACACTATTCAAAAATTTACGTTAAAACTCCGTCCTTTATATAAGCCCTGGCGGGCAATTAACTCTACATTATCATAATAGCTATTATTACTTTATGATAATCTATATAGTATTACTTTATGTATATATTTATGTCTATATTATTGTCTATATATATGACTCTTTTGCGTACGTTATGCGGCTGAGCATTAATCTTTATACTACGATTACAATTCCCGCCTGGTTCATCACTTGCAAGTGGTAGTATTACAGTAAACGTGGCAAATAGTTCAGTGCTAGACTACCTGAAGCACATAGACATAGATTTTTGCCTTCTCACACACAACTGAGTAGGTCTTAAAAAGTGTGTAAATTTCCGTTCGAATATTCCTGTCCATCTACTAACACTTATTAATAATAACTGGAGCACTTAGTCTTAGTGATAAGGATAGCTAACTAGAATGTCTTTCAAAAATAAGTAACATTAACAAAACGTTACTGTGTAACGGAGTAAACAATTACACAATTCAGTACTAGTATAAACTATATTATGCAAAGATGAACAGTCACAATACTCAATACTCAATACTCAATAGGCGCAATAATCGCTTGTATAATTAATATTTTGTATTTGCCGAGACACTTTTGTCACATTTGTTTCTGACAATTAATCTATTATCTATATGATAAAGAAGAAGTTCTGCAGTATAAACTGTACTATGCATACTATAAATACAAATATTATATAAAATTTAAATATTAAATCCCAAAATATTGGATAATCCTGCTATCCTACAGCCTATATCCGTATGAAATTGCACTGCTGGTATACCTATATAACTGATACTAGAGATTTTTTACCTTGTATATCATATCATGCATGTGCATGCAGTGTAGCACGCTTTTCAGCAGCAAATTTTCGTTCTGTTTAGATTTTAATATAATTATACGAAAATCTAAAAAAAAATATAATTTCAAAATCGAAAGTCCAAAGTCCATAGTCCAAAGTCCAAAGTCCAGTCCAAAGTCCAGTCCAGTGTTTACAATATGCCGTTTGCCGAGGCAAGAAATAATTAGATTTTCATCCATATCATAACAAATAAGATAAGATAAGATAAGAAACTTTATTTATTTAAAACATTCTAGCGTTTAGCACGCTAATTGGGGACACAGTATGTATTGCCACAGGATCTCAAATAATCTGCATACATACACTTTCCTCCGCAGAGTCTGAATTATATAGGATTTGTAGGGATAATGTAGGGATAGTAGAGGATATTTAGTGGTGCGCGCCGGGGGGGGGGGGGTGAGATCGATGGTTGAGCGTTTGACTAACAATTATACGTAATTTGTTTCCCAAGTAATATTACGTAATTTTACTAAAAAATGGCTCTGGGAGGAGAGTGTGCATACATATATGTTGCCTTATACGGGTCTATGAGGTGCCAAAAATGACAATATTGTATTAGTAAAATATTTACGTCCAAATAAATATTTACGGTTACTTACACTAACTTATATAAGAACACCATTATTTACGGCTACCAAAAAAAATATTTACGGCTACGAAAAATATTTACGGCTACTGCGCCCATTTGTAAGGTCAGCGGTCACCTCCGCGCATGCTCTGCGATACCAGTGAACTCTATATATATATATATCTGGAATGATAACAGCGAGCGAAAAGTGAAGCCGATAAAAAAATCACGACATAAGTATTCGTCATTGTCTTCGTCATCAACTGTTCAAGAACTTTCTTACAGTATTAAAAATCACTTACATATAAATTTGTAATTGTTTTGAAAGTTTTTATCACAGTTTTTATATCTTTATTCACTTTTAACCTGAAGATGGAGTTATACTCCGAAACGTAGTTATTAAAATAATTTTTTACTAAGCCCATATGGTCTAATTTATATTCAAACACACGTACATATTCATTTACATTTTGCTGGCAGGCAAATTCCAATCACACAACAAATTCTTTAAAAAATAACGTACCAGTGTATTGACTAAAAACTATAAAACTGGTAAACTAAAAAACAATTCAAACAATCGCGAAAAATGGCAACGGCAAAGTCACAGTTGCAAGTCAATTTACCTACCTGTGAAATGAAATTTTCTGGCAAGAATATCTCTTTCCTTGTGCATCCAGAACGACAGTACGACACAATATATTTGAAAAAGTGATTCTTTTCTCCACACGGGGAAGTTTTCCTCGACTTTTTTCCGACAGGGAACTCAATGCAGTAAATTTTAGGAGCAAAACAGTTTGCTCCTAAAATGTATTGCATTGAGTTGGCCATGTTTTTAATTTTTTTTCGTGATTGCGTTCAAATTTATACTGGCCGTGCAACGGTTTGCAAGAGGGGGAATGAAACTGACGTCCAATCCGCGTAAACCTGACGTTTGAGGGACTGAGACTGACGTCCAATCCGCGTGAAAGACTGGTATCGAAGCTTCATTGTTTTCACAATCAAATGACTGAATGTTATCGTTCCAGATATATATATATATATAGAGTTCACTGTGCGATACTAACGGAATTGGCGGGAAACACTCGCTAGAAAAACTGGAAATGTTTTCAAGATGGCGTATCGAAGACCTACTGCCCCTACTGCTCGGTCTGACAATTTGGAAAATTTGGTAAGACAGGTTGTTAATCATCCCAGTTTCCAAGATGCTGTTAATAACAGTACTAGTCAGCGTGTAAATGAAAGTATTTCAAGCAGTAGCAGTGAATGTCATACTGATGGAAGTTGCGAACCTTCTGTCAGTTCTGTCTAGGGTTCTGCAACTTCTGTGCAGGCTGGACTGAATGTTGCGAGTTCTTCAAATCAGAACAGCGCCAGACGCACACCACGTGAGGAGCTTCAAGCATTGTTCCACAGAGGGACTTCTAATTTTCAGCAAAGCCTTCCTCAATTTCAGCGAAGAACTAGTTGGGGCCCCTCGCCCTCATCCAGATCCCGATCTGGAAGTCAGGGAAAGCTGAAGCCTTACACTAATACTAATAGCAGCAAGGGCAAGAACTCGAACAAAAAAACAACATTTGCCCGGGAAGTTGTGCTTCTTCGTCGTCCGTCAGATTCAATGGTTCGAGGTGGGGCTAAAGCGGAACTGCAGCGTTTGGGGCACGTTATAAGCTCATTTGAGTTTGATAAGTTATGGTCTGCTAATGAGGTGCAGGAAAAACTAGAAGAGGCATTCAAGAAGCCTCTGGAGAGTATTGACGGTGTTTTGGACAATCAGTCGAAGTAAGTACCTTAAATTTAAGCATAAATTGCATGAACACTTTGTCATGCAATGAGCCCTACCCACTCACCCCATGGGAATTGCAGACAAATTTTAATTTTTTTATACCAAATTCATGTCAGTCTCTCTGGAAAATTAGACATGTCATGTATACCTCCATGGAAAATATTTTAAAAACCCTGAAATTTTCTAGGGGGGGGGGATCAAAATTTGCAATAGACCATGGACATGGTAATGCAAAACACTGGGTTTGGGAATCATATAAATTATTTGAACAATAATCACTTTTACAAGAATTATTTGCTAATTTAGTTGTTAATTTTTCCAGGATCAAGATCATGATGGGCATGGGAAATGAGCTAGTGGAACCACAGAAATATTCTGTTTATCATTTCACCACCAAACTTTGACTGGTGAAATGATAAACAGAATATTTACTCAAAGAACCATCTGGTTGTTAACATGCATGTCTTTAATGAGCTCTGATGATGACCAGGAACTGTTATTTACTCAAGTAAGATTAGTTTAATTAATTATCCCAAATTAAATTAATAAAATTGTGTTTGAATGTGGAAAATGAAACGAGTGATGAGTTTGCTGTTCTAAAAGACTTCTAATCTGTGCATATTAATGCAGTACATATTGCATCTTGGAATTTGTGTGTATCCAAATGCCATTCCAAGACAATGTTGTGCTTTTTTATGTTTACAGGCCTGAGAAACACATCGTAAATCTTGTGTGATTAATTATAAATTATAGTTACAAAATTGAAACTAGGTCAAGGTTCTAATTGTATTATGACTAATTTAATTATCTGTTGTAATCATTTTTAATAGTCTTATAAATATCAGTACATGGCTAAAAGGCTTTTCTTAACCCTTTTTCTTGTACTTACAATAGGAGGAGGTGGAGGTAATTGAAGACAATAAACCAGTTTATCATGATCCTGAATTAGTGTAAGTGTTTTCTGTTTTCATGTCAGATATTTAAGGCCTAGTATTGACTGCAATGCAACAAAAAGGAGAGGGCTGCATTATATGTATTATTCTATTCCGACTCACCACTTGCTAAAGAGTTTAAATGTAGATTCATGCATGCTTTAAAAGCTGTGAAACGACACTCTAATCGGGGGGGGGGGGTTATATACTAAGCAACATAAAATACTGTAAATTTAACTTCCAGAATATGGAGCCTATATTTAATAGAAAGTATGGAATGCCGTACATTTAATGCAATTTAACTTAATTAACTGATGACCAGATCAGCAATTTTCAATTAGAATTATACAATGAATTTTTGATGTGAGAAATGGTGGGGTGTAATCTCTGCTGCCAGCTTGAAAGTATAAAGATGTGGGTTTTTGGGCTAGCTCCCCTCCCTCCCTAATGGAGCTTGTTAGTTTAGACGAAGTCAGAAGCCATCCCAACTCCCAAGTAAAGTTAACTTTAATTAGGCTAATTTAGCCAATTAAGTTGGTACTCAGTCATATATCAGCAAAATGAGCCACTGGGTTCTCAGGTTAGAGTTACGGTCTGGATTACCATTGAGTTGGGGTGTCATGTCTGTGCACATACACTATACACACAAGGATTGAATGTGTTTCTATCTTTCCTCCTAAATTTTGCTTTTATTCTGTACTGTTTGAAGTATATTTAAAATGACTCTTAATTGGTATGTGTTTGGTGCTATGAATTTAGGTCCAGTCAAGATGAAGAAGAACTTGTATCTGAAAGTTCTTTTCAGTTGAGCTCGAGTGACATAAGAAGGTATGCTGAAGCAACATCTACAAATACAATGAAGACTAACCACCAAGCAGATGACTGCAGCACCAGCACAGTGCACCTTCAACAACATGGTGAAAGTGATCCACTGCCCTCCAGCTCCTTCGAAAGCAAAGTGAATTCATTGAAGGAAATGTTTCCTGGTGTCAGCATTGAATGTATCACACAAGCTCTGCACGAAAACAATGGAGATGTTCAGAAAGCTGTTAATACTCTCCTTGGAAATATAGGTTTGGTCTTGAAGAACTTCTGAAACATTAAATTGCAGTCCACTTTTGCCAAAAATGCATGCTGAAGTGCCAACATTTGTTATATTAACTTCTTAAATTTTTATACTGCTTGTACAAAATGTTTCATGATAACTCGACCATACAATACGACAGCTAGTTCACTGCAAAATGCGAACTAAGAAATAGTGGTTCAAAGTTTGCCATTTTGTTCTATCTCTATATAGTACAAAATGGCAGATTTTCAAACTTTGCTTCACAATATATTCCAGTGAATGGTTGTATTTTGAAGTTGTGCTAATATATATTCTTTTCAAACGGAACACATGCAACTCATGATAAAACACTTTTAAGTAACATAAATTGTAATCATGCCAATATCTTCGCTACATCACTGCATGATGATATGTTCTAATGTCCATGGAACACTTTACGTCATAGCTAGATGGATCGATCGTGAAAATCAAAATTACAACCAAATTGGCACATACCATTGCACACCATGTATTTTTGGCAAGCGTGTTTTATTTAAGCATTTCTATAATTATTTTTTGTTATTCATTTTTGGCACAGATGAGGATTTGGATAGCTCCAGTGGCAGTGAGGAAATACTTCAACGAAGTATATGGGATACACCTTTAGCAGCCTCCAAAATTTTGTCATCATCAAGTGATGCACGAATATCCTTGCAAAAGTTTGTACAGTAGGGTGTACAAAAATTCCATGTGGATATGGATGTACAAGTGAAAAGGGACTCTGACATCCTTGCTCAAATGATTAGAAAATACAAAAACCCTGCGTTCGACATAAGAAAGCCTCTGAATGTTGAGTTTGTTGATGAATTTGGAGTGGACAGTGGAGGCCACACGAGAGAGTTATTTTGTCTGTTGATGAAAAGGCTGACTAAGGGCCAAGCAGATGGTATAAATCTGTTTGAAGGCTTGCAAGGACATTTGTTGCCTCGTCACGACTATGATCTGCTATCAGGGGGACTATTTGTTTTAATAGGAAAGATGATCCTTCACTCAGTATTGAATGGTTGCTGTGGTATATCAGGTTTATCTCCTGCTGCAATTGCTTACATTTGTACAGGCAGACGTGATGCTGCAGTTCAACACCTCTCACTTGAGGATTTATCAGATCCTGTTTTACAGAAAACCTTTCAAGAGGTTTGTACAGATCAAGCCATATTTTAAGTTTGCATTGAATTTAAACTAATAAATAACACTGGCTACAGTAGCCTGGTTTCTATTTTTTCAGGTGGAAATGGTACCCCAGTGAGACTGCCAAATGGCGCAAATTACTGCCAAATTACTGGCATTAGTGATGAGGGGAGTAAGATCGGGGGAGGGGGGGGGGCAAGACCCCCCAAGTTTTCAGAAAAAAGTGCCCTGTCTCGTGTGCACGTTTGAAAGTTGCCCACGTTTTAAAGTTTTTGGAAAAGTTAATTTTTTTATTTCTCCTGGGTTGTGAAATTTCTTGCGGCTTGACTAAAGTGGCTCAACTTGAGCCACAGGAATTGGGTGGGCACTGGTCGGAAAACGTTTGGTGAGTTCGCAGGCTAGGGCACAGAATAAAGACATCTAGAAGATCGACTCAGCGTTGCTACGTTAGTGCGCTTATGGGAGGTATCCCCCCTGAACGTCCGCAATTTTGAATATTATCAGGGGGTGAATGCCTCTCATAAGCGCACTGGCTAGGAAAGAGGTTGCAGCATTTTCTATTCTGTGGCTAGGGCACTCTATGCTTTAATATGGTCCGCTTCCGGTGCTTCGTTCTTTGCGTATTTGTCTCGATATCAACTGCGTTTAGACTCTCGATTGGGCGATAAAAATTTTAGAATCTTCTTCAATCCTGTGCTTTTTTACTTATTTTCTAGAAAAGACTGTTCATATTAAGGCATAGAGTGCCCTAGCGTTTCCTAGCCAGTGCGCTTATGAGAGGCATTCACCCCCTGATAATATTCAAAATTGCGGACATTCAGGGGGGATACCTCCCATAAGCGCACTAACTAGCAACGCCGAGTCGATCTTCTAGGTGTCTTTATTCTGTGCCCTAGCCTGCGAACTCACCAAACGTTTTCCGACCGGCGCCCACTCAATTCCTGTGGCTCAAGTTGAGCCACTTTAGTCAAGCCGCAAGAAATTTCACAACCCGGGAGAAATAAAAAAATTAACTTTTCCAAAAACTTTAAAACGTTGACTTTTTTCTAAGCCTCGCATGCCTCGCAGTTTGTCGAAATCTTTGCAAACAAAGAATTTGCACGTTTTAGGCATGCCTCGTACGTTTTGACCATGCCTCGCACGTTTTGACCATGCCTCGCACGTTTTTCGTCACGCCTCGCATGCCTCGCACGTTTTCCGCATGCCTCGCATCGTGCCTCGCTGCCTCGCACTATAGTTAAACTCCTCTGAGTGTGTATCCACACCGGGCGAGCTTGAAAAATATGCCCGGCCACGGTGGGATTCGAACCTACGACCTTTGGAATAGGTCGTAGGTTCAAATCCCACCGTGGCCGGGCATATTTTTCAAGCCCGCCCGGTGTGGATACACACTCAGAGTAACATCACAAATATCATGAAATATGTTGTTCAGATTGCATTTTGTATGATTGCAGTCCCGCCCCCCCCCCCAACATTTGCGGAAAATTTTTCAGGTGTCTTTTCATTCCAAAAGTGCCTCTTGAAACCGCCCCCCCCGCCAATCTTTTGATGCTTCCTACGCCCCTGCAAGTGACCCTCAGCTTCAGGATATTAGTGACAATTTTGCCTGAAAATCTTTCAATGATTGTGGGACGAGAATGCTCATTATCGTTTCTTCTACACTAGTACTGTTAGTCTGTCACAGCATCAGAACAAGTTACTATATAGAATACAGGGTGTCCCCCAAGCACTAATTAATAGAAATATCCTATCGTTATAATTTAAATGCTTGAACACAATTGAATTGAATTTTTAATTACCAGTTGCAAGAAATCCTGTGCTTAACATCAATAGGAAAATTTATACAGTGTCACTTTTTTGGGGACACCCTGTAGTATACAGTGCATATGTACTGTTCCAAAAGGGTGATTTTCTAGATAACATTTCAGGTAGTGTAAAATCTTTGACCACTAATTAATATGTCCGATATATAGAGAATAAATGTCCCCAGCCTTCAGTGAGGGATGGAGGTTTGTGAACACAGACCGATGTTATCCTTAAGTAACCTCTTGTTCCTGTCTTCCAGCTCTTGTGTTGTAACAGTGCAAAGTTGGCAGATTTCACTCTTCCAGAGTCTTCTCTTTGCATTATTGAAGAACTTCAAGCTGCTGGTTATCCACACTTGGAAGTGACAGAGCAGAAAAGACATTTTGCATACGAATGTTGCCTAGTTCATGAGGTCATCACAAAACGGTTACCTGCGTTGGATGATATCAGAAAGGGGCTTGCTGAAGTTAATGTGACTGGCATCACCCTGCTTTGTCTGCTTGAAAGATTCCCAGAATTACAGGGTAGAGTTTTTCCTGCATATTCAAATGATGTATCTGCTAGTGTACTAAAAATGCATTTACAGTATTTTGAATCAACTGATGAGAAATGTGTCCAGGCACAGCTGTGGTTTGACCAGTATATTGATGAGTTGGGTAAAAGAGGTGAGTTTTATGTACATGTGTCATTAGTAGAAATATTATAAGTTCATATGAAAACTCTTGTGTGCAAGCTGACCTTACCTTTATTTTAGTTTTTAATACTAAATATTCCTAAATTTGTTTGTAGACAAGGACTGTGACCAAGAAACCTTGAGTGATCTGGTACAATTCTGGACAAGTTATCCTGCATTACCTTCAACAACTGCACAAAAGTTAACTGTGGATTACTTAGAAGATCTTAGCACCAAATTGCTGCCTGAAGTGAAGACTTGTCCAATGGTTCTTTCAATCCCAGTTGTTCATTCTAACTACGAGAGCTTTAAAAAATACCTTGATAAGGGTATTTCTTTTGCAAAAGAAGGCTTTGGAAAGATGTAACTAACCAGTAAAGTTAGATTTGTTGCTAAGGTTGCTTTTAAATTTGTTTTGATCATTTAAATTTCTGAAACAAGAACAAAAGAATGTTGAGTTTTGTTGTAGCATAAAAATCTAACAGCAGCATAAATTAAAGCATGCCTTGAAATAAAAGGTGTACTACTGGGACCGGTTGTATGAAAGCCGGATAACACTCTTTACCGAAAAGCAATTTTCTAACCGTCATCAAAGATTTATAATGCAAGATGTAATGCCTGACATGTATTGTATTGTATTGTATTGTATTGTATTGTATTGTATTGTATTGTATTGTATTGTATTGTATTGTATTGTATTGTATTGTATTGTATTGTATTGTATTGAGAAGTGATCTTTTCACTGAAGTAAACAGAAGACTGGAGGGGGGGGGGGGACAAATTTGTGCTCATGTATGTAATTTCTCAATTGATTTTAATAATTATACTGTCATGAGTGTCTAGTAAACAACAACATTTAACAGTCAAACATTTACCTGATGTGATTGGTGACTGGCATTTACTTCGAGGCCTGTTTTACAGGATTTAGCTGACTTATGCTGTTAGTAACATTATTGAACATTTAATACTTGATTTTAAGCTAAATAAATATACAAATTCAACTTGTCCTTGGTCTTCCTCAGTTTTAACTTTCAGGCTCTAGTACAAGAATAGCAGCCACATACACGTTAATACCATGGTTACCATCATCATATAATGGATTAATGTGCTCTTGCAACTGCTGAATGTGTTGTTCAGTTGGTTCAAAGTTGACTTCTGGCACTTGCACATTATTATCAGTATCACAACTGGGTGGGGGCCCACCTCCAATTCCATACTCGTTCCAGTCTTGTGGGGCTGCAAAAACACCTTCAATAGCATGATAATCAGAGTTGGTCATAGCATTTATTGCAGAGTGCCACAGCTGTAAGGGTGAACGATTCCCAGCAGTACTCAAAGGATGATTGTTCCAAACATTAACCAATTCAATCAGAGACCTGTTTATACGTGGCAAGAACACATAATGCAAAA
>CACRXK020013367.1:0-14111 GCA_902702795.2 Paramuricea clavata
TCCTACTGTGATCACAGAAACTTTGATAGTGTAAACCATCCTTTATAACACTCAGTAAGTTTCCTCAAACATTTCTTACAAATCCTTCAAAACTTAGAATTTACCTTTGCAAAATTCCTACTGTAATCACAGAAACTTTGATAGTGTAAACCATCCTTTATAACACTCAGTAAGTTTCCTCAAACATTTCTTACAAATCCTTCAAAACTTAGAAATTACCTATGCAAAATTCCTACTGTGATCAAAGAAACTTTGATAGTGTAAACCATCCTTTATAACACTCAGTAAGTTTCCTCAAACATTTCTTACAAATCCTTCAAAACTTAGAATTTACCCATGCAAAATTCCTACTGTGATCACAGAAACTTTGATAGTGTAAACCATCCTTTATAACACTCAGTAAGTTTCCTCAAACATTTCTTACAAATTCTTCAAAACTTAGAATTTACCTTTGCAAAATTCCTACTGTGATCACAGAAACTTTGATAGTGTAAACCATCCTTTATAACACTCAATAAGTTTCCTCAAACATTTCTTACAAATTCTTCAAAACTTAGAATTTACCTTTGCAAAATTCCTACTGTGATCACAGAGACTTTGATAGTGTAAACCATCCTTTATAATACTCAGTAAGTTTCCTCAAACATTTCTTACAAATTATTCAAAACTTAAAATTTGCCGCAAAATTCCTACTGTGATCACAGAAACTTTGATAGTGTAAACCATCCTTTATAACACTCAGTAGTAAGTTCCCTCAAACATTTCTTACAAATCCTTCAAAACTTAGAATTGACCTATGCAAAATTCCTACTGTGATCACAGAAACTTTGATAGTGTAAACCATCCTTTATAACACTCAGTAAGTTCCCTCAAACATTTCTTAGAAATCCTTCAAACTAGAATTTACCTATCCAAAATTCCTACTGTGATCACAGAAACTTTGATAGTGTAAACCATCCTTTATAACACTCAGTAAGTTTCCTCGAACATTTCTTACAAATTCTTCAAAACTTAGAATTTACCTTTGCAAAATTCCTACTGTGATCACAGAAACTTTGATAGTGTAAACCATCCTTTATAACACTCAGTAAGTTTCCTCAAACATTTCTTACAAATCCTTCAAAACTTAGAATTTACCTTTGCAAAATTCCTACTGTGATCACAGAAACTTTGATAGTGTAAACCATTCTTTATAACACTCAGTAAGTTTCCTCAAACATTTCTTACAAATCTTCAAAACTTAGAATTTACCTTTGCAAAATTCCTACTGTGATCACAGAAACTTTGATAGTGTAAACCATCCTTTATAACACTCAGTAAGTTTCCTCAAACATTTCTTACAAATCATTCAAAACTTAGAATTTACCTATGCAAAATTCCTACTGTGATCACAGAAACTTTGATAGTGTAAACCATCCTTTATAACACTCAGTAAGTTTCCTCAAACATTTCTTACAAATCATTCAAAACTTAGAATTTACCTATGCAAAATTCCTACTGTGATCACAGAAACTTTGATAGTGTAAACCATCCTTTATAACACTCAGTAAGTTTCCTCAAACATTTCTTACAAATCCTTCAAAACTTAGAATTTACCTATGCAAAATTCCTACTGTGATCACAGAAACTTTGATAGTGTAAACCACCAGCCTTTAGAGTGTGAGTATTTACAGTGCACTTTTTTTATTAGATTATTTCAACTTTCTAAACAAGGCAAGCTTACTGTTCCAGCTATGAATGTCAATGACTCAGTTACAAAGGTACAGTATATCTATAGCCTGCAGAGTTCAAGACAGCTAGTCAATCTGAAATATGAAGTACATATTCTTCACAGTGTTCCAAGCAAAGGCCTTTTTTAGGAGAGTTAGTAGGAAGATAGGGAAGATCTTGTTCTGACTTGTAGGATTGGTCTCACTCCTCCACAGGGCCACCGTAGATATTTACAAAATATTTTACATGAAGAGAGACCTCTCCCAAAACCTAGAGAGAGATCTTTGTTGGTTGATCATTAAAAGTACTTGATTTCTGTCTTTCAGACGAAATTTGACAATCTATACTGCTGTAGAGAGTCTATTTTGGATAGGTAAATTCAAAGATATTTTAATTTTACATATAATATATACTATCTACATAGATGCCGCATCATAAATATGGTTATTAACATAATTTTACTTCTAGTTTAAAAAGAACAACGGATGTAATGTTTGGAGGAAAGCAAGTCTTAGTGTGTGGATATGGAGAGGTAAAACATGTGTTTAGTTGGGGGAGGGGGGCAGGGGTGCTCCCCTTCCATTATAAGGATGTGTTCAATATATATGCACAAAACACTTCTTTCCTTATCATCAAATTTATATAATTTTTTTTTTAAATTATATTTACAATCATATTATATAAAAAATACACAGATTGAAGGATTGGACAACAGAACTAGAATCAACAAAGACTAATAGGGCTATGAGATCCTTTGTACCTTTTATGTGCAAATCGTTTTAAATGCAAATAATTAATGATAATTTTAAAATTTGTAGCATAGTAGTAATTGATAGTGAGTGTAAATTACGCAATTCAACCCTCGGTTGCGATGTAATTTTTATTAATAAACCTAAGCTAACCCTAACCTAAGAATCCCATACCAAGTCCATCCATCTAACACTAAAACACGACATATTACGGACTAGGCCAAAAAAAAATGTGGGTTTCCGGTTTCTTCTCATAAAAACTTAGGTAGGGTAGGTCGGTTTTAACCTTTTTTTTTAAACTTTTTTTTTAATTTTCCGAACAAGCGGACGCCATTTTGTTTAGTCAGTGCTTCCACATCCAAAGATAAATTTCCCTAATATTGCCTATCCACAAACTTTTTCCTCTAAGTGGAAACACTTACAAGCATGATCCAATAAAAAAGTTTAGGGTCGGGATTTCGACGTCCAAAAGCTAGGTAGGATCGGGAAACCGGAAACCCACATATTTTTTTTTGGCCCTACAAACTGGTAATGCCTCTACCAACAACCTCATTTTCTCCATACTTAGGTAGGCAAAGGGTGTTGTGCGGCATTAAAGGGTTTAGGATCCATTGTTCATGTCACCGAAATTGATCCAATCTGTGGTCTGCAGGCAGCGTAAGTACAACCATCCAAAATATCCGTGCAAGATCCTGAGGAACTAACCAACTTTTCATTGCAAGTCCGCTGGAGAGTGAGCCTTCTGTAGAGAACATTTGCCGAATATGAACTGCGTGACAATGAAACACATCCATCGCTGAATAACACGATTATGCTACAGTCCCATGCAACAGTGCCATACAGTCTACATTGAAAAGTTAATGTGTGTTTTCTCTTTACATGCCATACAGTCTACATTGAAAAGTTAATGTGTGTTTTCTCTTTACAGTATGGATGGATTTAAAGTTGTAAGAATTGAAGAAGTTGTAGGACAAATTGATATTTTGATCACTGCAACAGGTACGCTGGAGTACTATTGTACATTAAATTTTCTTTGCAAGAAAAAAATATTCAATCTTATTTGTATGTAAGCGACATTTTATAAATATAGAAGGGATTTTGTAGATTGGAGCGAACTGAAATGCAGGAAACTTGTATATAAGAAGCGGGGACTGTATTTCTTTTTTCCAGGTAACAAGGGTGTGGTAACGAGAGAGCATATGGATCGTCTTAAGAATGGTTGTATTGTGTGCAATATGGGGCATTCCAATACGGAAATTGACGTGGTGAGTTGCTTGTAGCTGTACACGAGCAGTGGTACAAGGGTGTGATGGCCTGACATGAAATGTATCTGAACTATATCTGGATCACATCTTCAGCATTGAGTTCTCGAATTCAAGCCAATAGCGAGGTTCAGATTTGGCTACCACTACCGCCATACCTTTCACTGACTTAGTACGCATCTGATTGGTTAATCGGGTCGATTAAACGCTTCTGATTGGTTAATCGGGTTGATTAAACGCATCTGATTGGTTGATCGGGTCGATTAAACGCATCCGATTGGTTAATCGGGTCGATTAAACTCGTCTGATTGGTTACTGGTAGCGTAGTGGAAGTCGGATGTAAACGTCACTAATGCTTCGTTCGCACAAATGTAGAGTGTCCACTAATCTTCCTCAACTCACTCGTTTGAATACATTTCATGCAGTCATTGAATGCTGGATTTGGTGGGTAATCCAAGCAAAGTTAATGGACCATATATGTAGACAACTTAAGACCTAACCAAGAATCGAACTTGCCAGATAGATGCTCACTTGGATTACACACCAAATCCAGCATTCTTGTTCAACCTGGTGAAGTGCAACAACATCTTTCAAATTTACTTTAGTCATTGCACTCTCTCTCTCTGTTAATTTCCACCTCTGTGTTTTACAGGCCAGTTTAAGAACGGAGGAATTGATCTGGGAAAAAGTTCGACCCCAAGTAGATCATATTATTTGGCCAAATAAGAAGAGAATAGTTCTATTAGCGGAGGTATATATATATAACATTGCAATATATAACAGGGTTCGTAGCAGTCTTTGAAATCCTTGAAAGTCTTTAAATTTGAATGCAGGTCTTTAAGGTCTTTGAAAAGTCTTTGAAAAGTCTTTGAATTGTGTGAAAAAGCGAAGAAAGTCTTTAAATTCTTTAGTGATTATTTGATTATACGATTTCCTAGCTAATAAAATAGATTGATTGAAGCAAGATTTTCGCAAATATCGACGAAAAGGCGCATTTTAGGATGTGATTTGACGGGACTAATTACCTGGTAAAAATGGTGCTTATATACATCGCAATTTTTCGACACCTGATTGCTCTCAAAGGTCTTTGAAAAGTCTTTGACAATAGGCAGAAAAAATCTTTGAAAGTCTTTGGTCTTGGAAACTATACGAACCCTGTATAAGTAAAGTTAGTTCGGACATGGTTTATTTAGTACTGATTTATATTTCATATTAGGGTCGTTTGGTGAACTTAAGTTGTTCCAGTGTGCCGTCATTTGTAGTATCAATTACAACTACAACACAAGCTATAGCTCTAATAGAACTGTACAAGGCTCCGCCTGGACGATACAAACAAGATGTTTATTTGCTACCGAAGAAAATGGGTAAGAAATATAATTAAACTTCCCATCAAGTTAAACTTCCCATATAGGCTAATTAAACTTCTCACAAAATTAAACTTCCCATATAATGTACCTATTCCCTAATGAACAAAATTTTGATCTAGACAAGTCTAGACAAACATTTCACTACAGCTTGAAAGAGCTTCACAAAATTAGTAATATTCCGAAGTTTCGTTGCGAAATGTTGTAAAATGCGGATAATATAGCACTGCGAAGTTTGCTGTTTTTCAGTCATTTTCTATTACGCGCGGGAAATTGATACCGCTTTCTGAAAAAAGGTATCAATTTCGCGTGCGTAATACAAAATGACTGAAAAACGGCTAATTTCGCAGGGCTATATTATCCGCATTCTACAACATTTCGCAACGAAAATTCGGAATATTACTAATTTTGTGATGCTTTTTCAAGCCGTGATAAAATTTTTGTCTAGACTTGTCTAGATCAAAATTTTGTTCATTAGGGAATAGGTACATTTACCCTGGCCCAGAGGTTTTTAGGTTTGGCGAACGCGAACTGCCAGAAAACGCGCGAAGCGAAAACAATACCCTCTGACTCCCATGCAGGGTAAAGTCCATTAAACTTCCCATAAAATTAAACTTCCCAAAAAAAAACTTCCCATAAAATTAAACTTCCCATATAATTAAACTTCCCATATAATAGACCTTATGTACTGTATAATGACGTCGCAAGGCTTGATGCTCGCGAGGAATGCTGATCTTAGTAGTCATCGCCCGGGAAAATTAAACAATTCACAATGGCCATAGGCCACTATCGAAATTTTCTGGCCGGGCAATGACTACTAAGACCAGCATTCCTCGCGGTCATCAAGCCTTGTGACGTCATTAAGCATGGTCTATTAACTAGCCTCGCGCTGATTGGTTGAGCTGATTAAAACCGTCAGATGATCTTTGCAGACACCATGGATAATTCAAAGTTGTTTTTGATGAACATTTCGGGTTTAAAATTCACACTAGAAATTTTCACCTACAAAACCCCAACCTCGTTCCCAGGGCTTCAGTGTGAGGACGAGGCGGAAAAAACCCTTTCATGTGTGTATTCACGGTGATTCCTAAATTCACTTAAACCATAGTTAATATATTAACTATGCTTAAACATTGGTTCCGTTCACAGATGAGTATGTAGCGTTGCTACATCTGCAGACGTTTGATGCGCATCTCACGGAGCTAACGGATGAACAAGCGAAATATTTGGGTGTGGCAAAAACTGGACCATATAAACCTAATTATTATAGGTAAGGCATGAGGTGTTTATCACTATGGTAACAGAATCCTCATTGGGTGGGCAATGTGCATACACTCCAGGGCGGTTACCCCTGGCATACATACTCTATTTGTGACGTGTGCATAGAACTAGGGACGGATTTTGAGGAGGTGCAAAAATTATGACTATATGTATGACTCACTACAAATTTTGCACCAAAACGGTAATTGACCCAGGCATGAATGCATAGAACGAATTTTCAGATTTTGCTCTTGGGGGGTTATGGGCGGGTTATGCGGCGGCGCCGAACAAGCTGCAGCAACCCCTGGGGGCACAGTTGCTAACGGGGGTAAGGGGCCGAAGCCCCAAGGAAATTTTGAGATTTTTTATTCAAAATCCTTGTTTTTAGTCTTACTTAGTTCAAAATATTTAAATCACACTACTGTCATTTATCCCAATGACACAGAATAATGAGCATTTAATTTTTTTGGGGGGGGAGGCATATTTCTCTAGGTGGGGTGTGAAAACCAATACATAAAAATTTAATAACTATCACTCAAGTTAACTGTTAAATTTGAGTCAAATTTTGACTTTGATCCATCAAAGGGTCTCAGGGGAGGTGCGCAAATTGCAGCCATATACCACTGGGCCATGCATAGAACAATTTTGCAAACCGTTTGCCCTTGTTCTAATAATTCGTTATATATTTTTTTCTAGATATTAAATTAAATAAATATGATACGTGGGGAGAGAAATGCAACGCAAAGTTTGGAAGCAATCAATATTTGTTCCACGCTATTGCCAAAATCATCCAAGATGGTCTATTTATTACATTACAGATTTCTGTTCCGACGAACAGAGCGTTGATGCATATATTATTATTCACATTACAATTGTGAGCTATTTTACCAATATCGTATTGCAGGAGAGCTTGCATATTGTGAAACATTGTAAATTCGAGGTAGTAATTAGTGTAGTTCATATACAGCAAAGCTAACAACAATTTTAATTGGCAGACAACAGCCATAAAGCTTGGTCTTACCCCTGATAAATTGTGTGGGTACTATCCTTTAAATATACTGGAGGCAGCTTCGTACCCAGGCGCTTTGTTGTGCTACACCGTCGCGCGACACGCACGCGGGACGACGCGCGTGGGAGAAAATGGCCACGTAAGTCATAGAACAACACATAGCGCCTGGGTACGAGGCTGATACTGGAGGCATAGTTTATCAAGATATGATGTTCTGGAAACATGACAGAAGTTGCTTTGTTAATAGTATACATACGAGGTTCAGATTTTGACTACCACTACCTCTTAACTGCATGGCTTAGTACACATCTGATTGGTTAATCGAATATATCAAACGCATCTGATTGGTTGATGGTTCCTTAATGGTAGTAGTAGTGGAAGTCAAATCTGAACCTCTATGTTATGTTGTCGTCTGAGTTTATGTTAGGCTAGGGTCACACGTCGAACTTTTCATGCGCCGAACCTAATGTAAATGAAGTGAAACAAAGAACTTAGCTCATTAACATTAGGTTCGGCTCGAAAAGTTCGACGTTTGACGCTGGCCTCAATTTGTGCACGGTCTATGATGAAACGTGCAACCACAATGAATACTATTTAATAAAGTTGAGACAAAGGATTTGTGCGCAGTGAGGTACAGTTCAACATCAAACAAAGCTCTTCTATTTTGTGGCTTTGAAGTTTGCCCGGCTTCCAGACCATCGTATCTTGACAAACTATGCTGAAAATTTGTGCCATCCAGTCGCGATCCAGTGGATCGGAATATTCCACTGCTTTTTATTGTTTTGAAAATCCACTGTTCTCCAAGCCATCTAGTTACTGTTTTTTTGACATATTTGTAACGTTAAACGAAGGGACTATCTAGTCATTGGCTGCTGCGCGGCCAGTCGATACGTGAAGAGCTGTTGTAAAGAGTACGTTGGGATTTATAAGCGTGGTTTCCCTTTGGTCATGATGGTTGAACATTTCCAAGTTAGCTGGATATATAGTGTTTCACATGCGGAACAAAAAACACATGAATAATCTGATCATTAATTTCTTATCTGTGATTATGATCTGGTCACGAGAGCCACGACCAAGTGGAAATTATAGCCCCGTTTACACTACGCCCAATTTTTGGTACGGCACGGATAAAATTGGGACCCGTACCACTTTTTTGGTTCTTGGACTACCTATTTAGCTAAGCCCCGTTTACACTACGCTTAATTTTTGGTACCTAAGGTAGTCCAAGAACCAAAATAGTGGTACGGGTACCAATTTTATCCGTACCGAACCAAAAATTGAGCGTAGTATAAACGGGGCTTATGTTAATGAGGCAACAGGAACTGTCAGAATTTGCTGTATATGAACGTGTACGTCGCGTAGAATTGTGACTATTTTGTACTGAGGCCATTTTTGATTGAGAATTATATAGACGGTAGAGTTAGAGTTAATGAGATAGCCAGATTGTGTATTAGCGTTTTATAATATACCGCATACGGGAATTAACTTAAATATATGAGAACTGAATTTGAAGATAATAAAGAAAAAATTGTGAATTCTTTCATCTGTTTTGGAAAGGTTTTTTTACGGAAAACTGATACAGACAAACAGAAACAACTCGTCTTTACAAATTGTGTTTATATATATAGCATTTGAGGTAACAAACTTGAAGTTTTAGTTAGAGCGCTGCACTGGAATCACATGAGCGCAACAGGTTCGATTTTTTGCCAGAGTGGCTGCGTCTAATAAATATAAAAAATATATAAAACTTATGATAACTTATAAAACCCTTCTAAAAATTAGTTGGCATCGCCTTAGTTACTGTAAATGCATACTTAGTTACTGTAAATGCATGCTTAGTTACTGTAAATACATACTTAGTTAATACTGTAAATACATACTTAGTTACTGTAAATTACATGCATATGATTACATGCCTCTGTAGCTCGGTTAGAATCGCAGGTTCGATAATCATTAACTATGGATAGTTGCATAGGCCTATATAGTTGCATTTTTCACAACCGGCTCCTTTGTGTTTGGGTATAAAATTGGCACTCGCAATTTCCATCTGTGTATAAAACCCTTCACAAAAGGGCTCTGGAGAATACCTGTAGTTCTACAGTCCAATATTCTATTAATTTGAATACAATACTTTGTGTGAGCCAATGAGGTGCGAGGATGCCACCAGGGGCAGGTACGCCCCGAAAGGAAACTCGAGAAGGCGGTGCGTGTGAGAAGCTTCTTTTTGGCGGTCACGGAGCACAAGAAAATCATCTTCGCCACAGCGCAACTCAAGAAACCAGATCTTTCTGCGCACAGTCAGAAATAACCAAAATCCTAAAGACATTCTCGAAGTAAGTTTTGATTTAATTTCCCTGTTATTTGTCAACTTTTACGGCAGATTTTGCCAACAAAACGTGCACCATTTCCTCAGTCAATTCGGGCAGGTGGCAGACACACAAAGCACAATGAATTTCAAATCGAAAATAGTTTTTCCTTGTTTTAATTTGGCTGTAAATGGTGAGTTGTATACTTGTATTCCTACGAGCCCTGTAGACTCACATTTTGGGCCGATATATGGCAATACGAAGCCTTTTGGGGAATAAAATTCTACTTCTATATTTACAAAAATGTCTCAATTTAGTTCGCGAACTTTGGTTGAATATATATTTATACACGTAAACGTCGCCATTTCGTGGCAAATTCCTGCTTATTATTGATATCTATTAAATGTTTTCGATATAAAATACCAGCTGTTTCAAAAATATGGCAAGTTGGAATGAAATTTGGAAATGATTAAGATAAAAAAAGCTGCACAATGTATGTGACGGTTTGAATTTCATAATGATCTAGCCTGTGTCACGTTTTATGAAATTGCCTTAATTATATATGTGCATATCACAATATACACATATACAAATATGGAATATTGCAGTTATTTAATAGGCCTGTTTCACAGGGAAAAATTGAACTTTCCATTAATTACTGGGTTTTTGAATGGAGTTTGTCTAATATGCGAGTCTGCGAGTTGCGAGTCTGCGAGTTGCGAGTTGCGAGTCTGCGAGTTGCGAGTCTGCGAGTTTACGGTGGGGATTTATTGCGTCGAAAACGCTCACTTAAGTGTAATTTTGTGTGTTTTGTGACAAACTAGTCTTATATTTTATACTTTGACAGATCTTTTCATTCTAAGAAATGCTCTCGTTTCACTTTTTCAAATTTTTAAATTTTGGCGGGAAAATGATGTCTTCCTTTTGGCGCCAATATTTTGTTTAAGTGTTAAGACTTCCTTAGTTAATTTTTCAAAAGTTATATGTTGTGTAAACTTCAAAACCGAAAATATAATCTAATTATCTTTATTCGATCAAGAGTTATAATGGATGGAACGTTCAGATTTCGGCCATTTTGTTACTAAAAATAGCCCAAATCTGAAAATTCCATCCTTTATAACTCTTGATTGAATTAAGATAATTCAATTATTGTTTCGGTTTAGAAGATAATATAGCCTCTTATTTTAGAAAAATTAACAAACGAAGTCTTAACACTTAAACAAAATATTGGCGCCAAAACGATGACGTCATTTTCCCGCCAAAATTTGAGAAATTCGAAAAAGCGAAACGAGTCTGTCTGTCAAAGTATAACATATAAGATCAATTCGTCAAAGCACACAAAATTACACTTAAGTGAGCGTTTTCGAGGCAATAAATCCACACCGTAAACTCCGCAGACTCGCAACTCGCAGACTCGCAATATAGCCGACCTCTTTTGAATGTAATTAGAACTGAACTCTTACCATTGGTTACTATAGATTTCCCATAAGGTAAATTGGTAAAAAACCATATTTATCATTATAATATAGCATTTATAAATTCTGAATGCTGATTGGCTAAGAGCCATCTTGATATTGCTGATTGGCTAAGATAACGCTGATTGGCTAAGAGCCGTGTTGACTCGTGGAAGTTGGGAAAACTCGAAATCAATTTCTCGTTTTCCCAATTCCACTCGTGTTGATATAACTGTATATCAACACGGAAAATGTTTTATATTTGTTAATTACTGTATTTTTTCCTGTGCACAGGAAAATACCAGTATTAATTAATTAAACATGGTTTTACCAATTTACCATATGGGAATTTTAGGCAGTACCCTAGTATAAAAACATGAACTTGTGGAATTAGAGCTTGCCAACTGGCCTCTGTAGCTTAGTTAGACCAGAGTGGCAGGGCTGCAGGCTGCCTCCTCCGCAGGCCCTCGTCGTGTCATGGGAAGGTCACAATTTCGAGAAGGCCTGCGGAAATATCGTGTAAAATGAATAAATGTTGTTCTAAACCTGCTTTGTTAAAGAAGGCAGTTTTATTTGTGCAACGTTGGTGTGGACAACAAACCTGATCGTTAAAAAATGCTTCCTTCCATGTATGTTGTTAGAGTCGCCATTTTAATTTACAAGTTTCACGCTGCTTTTTTTATAGCCTGTTTATATTCAAGATTATGTCATTATGTATAAATTTATTTGCTAACATGACGCCTGCGCCATAATTTTGTGTGTGACCTTCCCATGACGCAACAAGGGCCTGTGGAGGAGGCAGAGGCTGCAGGCTCGATTCTTGCCTGGGATCTAAAGTTGCATAGTTTTCCAAGTATGGTTCCTGGTTAGGTCTAATAAATGTATATAAATTTTCACTCGATAATTTCCGCAAGACCTGAAATCTATAATAACCTGTAATGGTAACTGGTAAGAGTCCAGTTTTTACATTGATAGTTACATGGTAAATTTTTAAAAAACATTAATGGAATTTTTTCCTGTAAAACTAGCCTTGTTTTTCCTGTTATTTTCATTACACAAGGTGAACTGGTCTGGATTGTCAGAAGTCTGTCAGAATTATCTCATTCTTTTCTGACAATTTTCAGTATGTCTTGTACAAATTTTTAAATGAGTTTGATCGTTCATTTTAGTCCAAAATGGCACATGTCAGTCATGTGGTAAACATGCACCACGATGGTTCCCATTCTCCTGAAATAGTGATGCACGATGCCACAGATCACTTTCAAAATATGACCCACGATTCGTCTGCAATGTCGGAACCCTCATCACCCGAATCTGCAACATTTGATGACTCTGACCTAATTAATTCCTGGGTTACTGATGTCGTTACCAGCCAGTTAGCCGCGGCAGGACCTATTGGGGTTGCTGCAGCAGCTGCCGTTGCTACCGGTTACAAGAGAAAACGGCCACACTCATATTTTGAGACAAACCCATCCATCCGCAAACGTCAGCAAACCAGGTTGCTGCGCAAGCTGAAGGGGACTGTGGATGAATATACAACACGTGTTGGTCAGCAAGCGGTTGTTCTTTGTGCATGTCCAGGAAGAGCAAATCCATTATTTAAGGTACATACTGGGTCATTCCAGAAAATGTCCATACCTTCCCTCTTTGGGTGTCCCAATACACTTACTATAATCAGAGATAAATTTTTCTCCCCTCCTATTTTTCTCCCCTCCCCCTGATCACATGAGGGCACCCTTATCACATTGCACAGACTATGTCGTAGTCTATCACCCTCCGGACAGCGGAAATTTCCTGCTCGGGGGTAGGGTAGATCTTTTCTGGAACAACCAATTCAGATTTTTTGATTATCTGTGATGATAAGCACGTGTCATAATGCCATTGTCGTGCTAAATATAGCAAAAGTATAGTGTAGCAAATTGATTAATAATTTCTAGGTGTTTGGTGCAGCGCCTCTGGAGAATTGTGTGAAGGGCCTAAAACCACACATCCTGCAAAGTTTGGAAGCGGCATTGGCACAGCAGACACCAACCCCCAGTCAGGACAACAACGGCCTCTTCAAGCTCCCACCGTTGCACATAGATGGCATCCCAACTCCCGTCGACAAAATGCCCCAAGCACAACTCAGAGCATTCATACCACTGATGTTAAAATATTCCACTGGCCGAGAAAAACCGGGTTGGGGG
The DNA here is from genome assembly GCA_902702795.2 of Paramuricea clavata. NCBI lineage: Eukaryota > Metazoa > Cnidaria > Anthozoa > Malacalcyonacea > Plexauridae > Paramuricea > Paramuricea clavata. The sequence continues at coordinate 13,301 of CACRXK020013367.1, forward strand.
CGGGATTCAACTAAAGCCCCATGGTGGCCTGACGAGATTCCGTGGCAAAATGTCCGTTCCGACACTCGCACTGAGGAGCAGAAAGCGAAGCTATCCTGGACCAACGCCTTGAGAATGATTGTTAAGAACTGTTATGAATTCCATGGCATCTCAGATCTATTGCCAGATTTCCAAGATGGTGATGGATATCCACAAGTACAGGGTACTCATCCGATCGTACACACCCTGACCAACGCAGCAATGTCGGAACCCTCATCACCCGAATCTGCAACATTTGATGACTCTGACCTTCTTAATTCCTTGGTTACTGATGTTGTTACCAGCCAGTTAGCCGCGGGAGGACCTATTGGGGTTGCCGCAGCGGCTGCCGTTGCTACCGGTCGCAAGAGAAAACGGCCACACTCATTTGAGACAAACCCATCCATCCGTAAACGTCAGCAAACCAGGTTGCTGCACAAGCTGAAGGGGACTGTGGATGAATATGCAACACGTGTTGGTCAGCAAGCGATTGTTCTTTGTGCATGTCCAGGAAGACCAAATCCATTATTTAAGGTACATACTGGGTTTGAGTGAAATGTCCATACCTTCCCTCTTTGGGTGTCCCAATACACTTAAGGCGTAAAAAAAAAATACCTGTGGTTCCGGTTCCCGACCGACGCTATTTTTTTTCTGCCGACCCTATTATTTTTTCAACGCGATTGACCGTGCGACCCTATTTTCTCCGGGTGGTTGCGGGCTGCTCATACAGCGTGCCAAAATGGCGTCTGTTGTCACACTAATTATTGAACCAAATTGCCTAAATTCGTCCATA
>CACRXK020013368.1:0-2500 GCA_902702795.2 Paramuricea clavata
ATTCCGCACATTCTTTCGATAGCATAAAAGCAACCTACAATTTCGAAATTATTCACCACCTGATGATTCCTATACGGATGAAACAGACTGTTGTGGTTTTTTGAGGGAAAACGAAAAACTATATATATATATATATATATATATATATATATATATATATATATATATATATATAGATATAAATATCACTAGCTTCCCAAAAAACTTCATTTATATAAAACTTCAAGTTGGAAACAAAATTTATTAAACTTCAAACAAATACATAATACGTTTCGGGGCACAGCCCCTTCGTCAGAAACTAGATAAGTTCAATCCATGTCCTTAAATACTTTAGGCTCAATCTAATTAAGATACGCTAATAATATATAGACTTGCATATCAACATTCCTCCCTCAAATTTAATCCCAGTGGTACGTATGTATTCAATTTTTCAATCCAAGAGCTTTCCCTCTCTGTAGGTTTATTAATATCCGTGATATCAATAATCTGTGCTTTAAAGTCATTAAGACCCGAATGGCCCTCCTCAAAAAAATGTTCATACAAATGTTGAGCACATAAACCTCTTTGACCCTTAGAATATCTTTTAAGCGAACTCTTATGGTTATTAAATCTAAGACGAAATGACGTTATTGTATTGCCCAAGTATTGTTTACTACATTTTCCGCAAGTAATTAAATAAACCACCCCCGAGAGTTACAATCAAAGTGATGGTTAATGTGAAACGTGCGCTGTTGTACTGTTCTTTGAAAAGTATCCGCTACCACGATGGAATCACAAACTTTGCACTTCTTTCCCCCACATTTAACCATCCCTTTAGCTGCAACCTCAAGCTTATGCAATTTAGCCCGAACAAGATGGTCTTTAAGGTTTTTCTATCTCCTAAAACACACCATAGGTGGCTCTGGCATGACACTTAGGAACTTGTTAGATAAGCCTACAATATTTTGCAATTCCATAAAAATTCCATAAATTTCCCGCAATGCTGGGTGATAATCTATGATAAAGGTACTCTTATTATTTTCCCTTCTAGTTTGTTCACTTCCCCGTTTAAATAATGCCGACCGATGCAAAAACCTGACTCTCTTAAACTGACTCTCTACAAATTCGCTATTATAGCCCCTTTTAACCAGAAACCCTTTCAATTCCTGAAGCCTACTCTCAAAAACCTTATCTGAATGGCAAATCCGCTTTAGACGAAATGCCTGTCCATAAGGAATTCCCCTCTTAACATGTGGAGAATGGCAGGACTTAAAATTTAAATACTGATGTGCATCAGTGGGTTTACTATACACATCAGTACAAAAAAACCCATTATCCAATCCTACCGACACGTCAAGAATGGAAATCCTCTGATAACTTATATCCCATGTATACTTGATATTCTCGTGAAAAGAATTCAAACGAAGCAAAAAATAATTTAATTCCTCCTCCGAATGAAGCCAAATCACAAAAATATCATCTAGGAAACGCCACCATACCCATGGTTTTAACTCACACGTTTCCAAAAATTTTTCTTCCAAGTGCCCCATAAATATATTTGCAAAACCTGGTGCGAACTTGGTCGCTATGGCTGTCCCCAATTGTTGGCGGAAGATTTTTTCATCAAATTCAAAATAGTTGTTTTCTAAGACCAGCCTTGCCAAGGAAATCAAGTCCTCAACCGGTAGCTCCCACTCAGCCCTATTAAAAGTTGCCAGAAGCGCTTCCAACCCGATCACATCTATAGTACACAAAATAGCAGTAGATGGGATGTGTCCCAAACTCTCTAATTTTTGAAGAAAATCAGAAGTATCCTTAATAACAGATGGTACATTACACGCTAAAGGTTGTATATGAAAATCCAAAATTCCGATATTCTTTCAGTGGCCGTACCGCAATTTGAAATAACCGGCCGTCCTGGTACATTCTCCAAACGCTTATGAATTTTAGCAACAAGTAAAATTTTCCTAATCGGGCCTTAGAAACCATTAGATATTTTCTATTAGCCAAAGATATATATCCTTTATGCACCAAAGGATCCAACGTTTTTTCTGTTAAAGAATTAACCCTATCCAAAGGATCTGACTGAGTAACCTCATATACCCGCTGATCATTAAGATGATTATAAGCTTCATCGTAATAATCCTTCCTTCCCCACACAACTACAGCCCCACCCTTATCTGCCTCCTTAATAACAATATTTCGATACTTCTTTAAATTTTTAAGTGCTTCTTGCTCCTCTGAGGAAAGATTACTAAAATTACTACCCCGTTCGTTAATAGCCAAAACCCGTTCTTCGAATTTACTAAGATAAAGCTCAATTGCTGGATCTAAATTTTCCCTAAATTGTCTAAATGTTTGCCCCTCCTGTTCAATACCGATGTTGGAATGGAAAGATGCCTTACATTTTAGTTTTCTACCAAATTCCTTAATATCTCTTTTAACAGATGAAATATCTAATTCAATAGGGGTGGGACAAAACTTTAGACCCCTTGAAAGTAGCGAAACCTCAGCCTGCGTC
>CACRXK020013368.1:5000-14109 GCA_902702795.2 Paramuricea clavata
ACTCAATTATTTTTATCATCTCAATCTTTGAACCTTTGAAATAATATAATAGCGTATTTTCAAAATTTTCGTTTGCTCACTTTGTCTCTGAGTTATTTCAGCTTTATTGATATGCAAATGTCCGGAATTTACGTCACATATGAATAATGACTGATCAAAGAATGTAAGGTACAGTTAAATATCATGAAATAAAAAGGCTAAATGGTGTTTTACATAGGCATATTTAATCCTCCCACAACTCCAAACTTCATTTTAATGAATTAAACTCGATAGTGAATATAAGATATACAAGCTTTTACTTTAAATCATTATGCATTTGTGACGTAAATTCCGGATATTTGCATATCAAACAAACTGAAATATCTCAGAAACAAAGTGAGCAAACGAAAATCTTAAAAATAAGTTATTATATCATATCAGAAGTTCGTAAGAATGAGATGATAAAATAATTGAGGTTAGGGGCACTTTAAAGTTTTTCTGAACTTGGTGGGTTCTTTAACGTTCGGTATAATAAATCATTTATAGACCCTCCGCTCGGGGATTCGTCGAAATATTACCCTTGGGTAATATTCCGCCGAATCCCCCTCGCTCCGGGTCTATAAATGATAAATATTTCATGTAATTTAATATATTTCTTTGTTTATTAATAGTCGTAGTTATAGAAGGGCCAGCGTAAGATTACTGGTTTTGTAATATCTTCTTTAAATAAAGTCTATTATTATTATAATAAGCAGTAAAATTAAGGTTTAATTTCACGCGTGTTTTCAAAGTTTCACAAAGTGAAATTAAACCTTAATTTTACGAGGAACTGTGTGATTACTTTTTAATCATAGAGGGCAAATTTATTCGTAAGTTATTGTGAACTTGTCATGTTCTTGAATCTCGTATTTCTCCATGTCTCCTTAATGCCGCCCAGTTCTTAAATACTCCAACCCATAAAATTGTACTTTTTCTAGTATTCGAGTTTTCACTAGAAGTTATCAATTCTTCGAATCAATAGCATTATTACATCTGCAACGACAATGCAAGAAGCCATGCATTGTTTTTATTGCTGTTTAAAACAAGGAACTTCCCGCGCTTACGTCTCAGCCAATGAGGCACAAGTAGTTATGCCCTGAATTAAAAAAAAATGCCCTCATTATTAGCCAATCATCAGAGTTCAGTAATTTTGCTCTCCGTGCATGATTAATGAAATAATTGTACTCCTCTCAACCAATCTGCATGCATCCAGTAATTTTGTTATGCTAATAATAAGTATTGTTATATTTTCTTTGCTTATTTGATTTTCTATGGAAGAGTTTGACGATTCATAGAAGTAATAAATGGTACATTTTTACAAGTCATGTTGTCTATTCAATAACGTTCGACTGATATGTGATCGCAAAAACAAAAGACCAGAGCCTTGTTTCACACTACTACAATCGTGTGCAAAAATAATGAGACTTTTGATATTTCGTTCTATTTCTGTGATTACTTCCCCTGCTCCCCCCTATTCAATGTTAAAAAAACAATTTGAACGTTTGTCCAACATCACTTTAAGGGGAGAGGGGCAATGACTTAGTTGTCTCAATATTGCGGAACGAGAAATGAAGTAAATTTTCGCGACTTTTTTTACGTGACAATTTTTTCGCGATAATCTTATGGCAGCATTTTTGAGTGATTTCTCCACGTTTTCAATCAAGCCCGTAGCTGGCTCTCAATTTCTGGGGGGGGGGGGGCACTGCAGAAAGAATGTAACAAAGGGGTTGGGATGACTTTGACTTTCGTGCTAGCAGCTAGTTTTCCTTTCCAGCTCAGAAAAATTGGGATCGAACGGAACGTTCTTCTACACAGTAAAAGTATTATACTTGTGCTCAATTTTGTGAGTCTTTAAAGTTCTGTATAGGGTTAGTTCAGCCGTCTGCTATCTAGCCTAGCTTCTAACAATGAGGTTATTTGTTTTAGGCCATGAGCTTCAAGTATTAATCTTCTACGGTCGCTGTAGTACTGTATATCATGTTTCACAGCCGTTCAAAATGGAAATTAAGCGATTATTACAGTAATATTAAAGTACTAACAAATAATTAAACTTGATTTGCTTTACTGGTTTTTACAAAATAACAAATCACGCACTACTTGTGGATATTTTCATCTAAATTAATACAAAAATATAAAATTAACCTCAGCATATAGTAAGAAATTAGGCTACGCCTTTGTTGAATTTGTTGGCTTGGATATAACAACCGCGTTGTCCATTTTTTTTAAATGGCAAAAAATGTGGAATAAGGGGAGGGGCATAATTTCAATTTTATTTCCGAGTGGGGAGGGGGCACTGCCTCCCCCAGCCCCCCTCCCCCTCAGGTAAGGGCCTGTTTTCAATACACACTTTCGATAATTACGTCATGAATACATTTTTTGCGATAATTACGTCGTGATAAATACTTTTTTGAAAAAACGCAAGGTGATTCGCTGACGATTCGAGAGTCGAAGCTTCCAGGCCAAACACGTAATTATCGAAAGGGTGTATTTTTCGAACGCTATAAAATCTGTAATTTTCGGAGCTAAAAACTCAGGCAACAGGGTCCAGTGGAGGTATATATAAGATTTACAATAAAGGCCAACGTTCTACAATAAAGCCAGGCAGATGCGATTCGCTCATTCGCATTTTCCTGTCGGGCGCACAAATGTCACGTAAAAAATGTCGCGTAATTTACATCATTTTTCGTTCCGCAATCCATTCCGCAGGCCATTCCGCAATGCCATTCCGCCTTTTACATTCACCGATAATTTTTGCACGGGATTGTAGGAGCACTAGATACAATTACCTCTCAAGGTGTAAGCACTCATAAACATTGGAGTACATTGACTCTTCTTGAGTTTCTTCCTGTTGCAGAAAATATGAAGGAAATTATGTTAGAAATATTACAAAATTCTTCAAGCAGTGAGGCATCTGGTACCCTTGTAACAACCGCGCCACGCCTATTTAGGGGAATATTTGCCTATTGGGAATATTATTTATTTAGGGGAATATTTGCATATTTATGAATCTTAATTTGGAATCATTTAAAATTTTGATAGATAGTTTATTACAAATATGTGGCAGCCCGAGAGCTAAATTGCATATTTACAAATTTGGGAAACTAATTTACAAATATTTTTCTTAGATTTCAAATTTAAAAAGCTATTATTAAAAAATAGTTAAAGACTAAGTATATGTACAGAGCATAAATTAAGAATAATTAATTAACTATAGTTATTTTTAATACAATTTGACATTATAAAAGTGTTCCTGTAACGATTAGTTTTCCATTCTGGAATATTAAAATGTCTGTTTTCTCGTAAGTCATACGGAACGTGTTATTTGAAGAAGGAAGTAATTTATAAAGTTCGTTTTCACTACCATTAATAATATGAAATAAAATACTTTATCACACACTAGTTCACTATAATCAATTATGGTCGGAATGTTCGCTTCTTGCACTGTATATAAGCAATTGTCTGACTGCATATAAGCAATTTTTGGACTAATAATCGAAAAAGCCCTTTTCTGAACGCGTTCTAATTCAAGTTTGGCAACCCATAAAAAAAAACACGGGAATGGCATAAGTTAGAACAGATCTAATGCACGTTATATAGAACTAATAGAAGAGAACTAAATCTTTCGGTGATAATTTTGCTCTTTTCATTTGGATAAGGAAATATAATCGTTTCGAAGCCTTTTTAATTGTGTCATTGATATGATGATTCCACAGAAGGTTAGTTGTTAGCTTTACGCCGAGCAACTTCCCACTCTTTACAACTTCTAAACACTTTCCATCAATAACAATCGGATGAAAAATCTGGTTGGTCTTTCACAAAGGAAATTCTTAGTTCCTTGCACTTGTCACTATTTAGTTTTACTCTGTTTACCGTGGACCAATGAGATACTCTGTCAACTATAAGTTGGTCGTTGCTCTTATTTCCTTTCTTTACAACTTCGGAAGTGTTGTATTGTCAACATATTTCCACATGTCAGCATTCTGGATATTGCAAAGATTTAAATCGTTGATTAAGACAAGAAATAACCATTGTCCTAGCTTTGTTCCCTGGGGGACCCCGGAGGGCACATGCAGAACCTCATTCTGAAAAGCATTCAGGATGGAACATTCATGAAACATTCAAAAACATTGTGGATGTATATTCATTGAAATTAAACCCAATTTCCACACACTTCAAACACACACATTAGAATAGGCATCTAATTACTAACCATTATATATCTTTAATTTATTAATATTTTTACTGACAGGTTGTTCTTCATCCTTTCCTCTTATTCGCTTATTTAACTATTGTAACCGTTTGAAACTATTTGTATACATATATAATACACGCTTGTAAATAAATTTAATTGCTCTGAAGATGTTGTGAACAATACAACGAAACGTTAGCCAATAATGATAATGATAATGATTTATTTAAAGTCGAAAGACGTAGGAAGTGGTCGCCCAATCTTCCGAGCCAGGGGCTCAAGTTAAAAGCGCTCGACAAAAAATACATTTTATATTTTTGTTATGTCTTGTCTGGAAGTCATTTGCTGGGCTTTAATTTTCATTTCTAAATTACGCTTTCCACCTGGTGTATCATTGCTATTGTTACACTGTTTATAGTTGTAGAGATCCTGGTGATACCATAATTCAGTTGATACTATACCAATTCCAGGTACTCATGCCAGTAAGACAGAGGAAGTAAACCTGTTTTTAATATTCTGTCCTGGTAACTAGTTTCAGATCTAAACGACAGCGATAGAATGAATCTCATTGCACTTCTTTGAATCTTCTCGAGTTCGAGGAGTAAAGATACAGACTGTGGGGACCAGACTTGTGAACTGTACGCGAAACGACTTCGTACGTTAGTTTTATAAAGTGCGGTACGTGCACGAGGATCATGCATGTTAATGCAGGACCTTTTACGAACCCAAGCATTCTGTTTGTTTCGCACATACAGCAGAAACTTGTTGCTTCCATTTGAGATCTGCAGTGCTCAAGATCTTTTTTGAACAACCCTTTTACAGATGACCTCTGAGTTGGCAGAGTTATGTTGTTGAGATGGTAAGATGACTGCATGGGTTTGAGATTCCTTGTTACCGCAAATGAAATTTTGCATACTGATTGTACATGATGAGACGCATTGAAAAACGCTTCTAATTTTGTTGCCAAGGTAACAATGTCGTTCCCAGGCCCCTTGCGCCAATTTTATAAAACAGCTTTATTCATGGTACTGATAAGGTTAAAATAATATCAGAAGTATGTGTACCATACCTGTGTATGCCAAAAGTTTACTTGCATGATAATAATTCGAAAATGACATACACATAGATAAATGCAACTAGTTATTTAAAATCAGTGTAAGGGGCCTGGGAACGACTGTGTAGCCTTGACAACAAAATTAGAAGTATTTTCCAATGCGTCTCATCATGTACTCTCTGTATGCAAAATTTCATTTGATTTGAGCCAATAATAACTTAGCTATGCTTTAGTTTACTATTCAATAAACATACTTACCCAACTAATGACGTCACACGTTGTGCTGAATCAGCAATTTATATTTTGCACATTTTTTGCGTATAACGTCGGAATTAGATGAGATAGAATAGAGCATTAAACGGCCAACCGGCTTATTTTTTCATGCTCTTTCAGATGAAGCAATAAAAATTTTGGTTGCCAATATCCTTTAAGGTTCATGCGCCACGTCCAAAACTATTGAGTATTGGCTGATTCCATCCAGAACACATTGAGGATCTTTTACGTCATCTGTTGTGGTTATGGTATGATAACACTTGGTATCATCAGCGAACAGTGCAACAGACGATACAGTGGACTTTTCAGGCATATCATTCACGTATACAAGAAACAATAAAGGACCAAGGATTGAACTCTGAGGAACACCTGATAGAACTGGTATTGTTCGTGATATTTTGCCTCAAATGTTGATGGCAAACTGTTAGATGGTTTTGAAACCAGCTCAGCAAGTTTCTTGAGAAGCAGCTGATGATGATGATTAACCCTGTCAAACGTTTTAGCGAAATCGAGATAAAGGAAATCAGTTTGGATTCTTTTGTCGAGTGACTCACCAAACTCGTGTAGAACCTGTAGTAATTGTGATGTTGTAGGCGGCCCCCAGAGAAATCCATATTGGAGGTTATGCAGCTCACTTGAGACATGATTACTCAATTGGTCGAAAATGGGGTTTTAGGGGTCAAAAAAATTTTCCGGACGTACCAAATTTTTCGCAGAATCACATTAATTTTCACAAAAAAATACATTTGCCCCAAAATTGACTAATTTTTTGAAAAAAATTACAGAATTTGTCCGATTTTTTTTTATAACAACCCAAAATTGCCCGACTACTAATCGAATATTGCCCGACTGCCCAAAAAACTGGGGGGGGCGGCCGCCCCCCCCGCCCCCCCGCCCGGTACGCCTATGGTCCATATAAATGAACCATTCGTTAGTACTGTCCAAATGGGCAGAAGCTGTAGAATTGAACTGCCTAAAACCAAATTAATTTTGAGACAAATTATTAACAACAAATAATCATATAGAACTTTTTCAAAAATTTTACTTTCTATAGGCCGAATGGAAATTGGGCGATAGTTATTCAGCATGTTTCGAGGGCCATTTTTTGTAAAGGGATAACTCTCGCTAGTTTCCACTCTGAAGGAACAGTTTCACTATAGATTGCCGTATTAAAAATTCTTGTCAGTGAATTTGCAATTATTGGCGCAGCAATACGAATAACTTTAGCGGGAATTTTATCAATTCCAGTAGATTTAGAAGGATTTAAAGAGGAGAGAAGTTTGTATACTTTGGTTTCAGACACTGTTTGAAACTTGAAACTACTTGTTGTTTTTGTTATGTAATCCGTGAAATTTCTGTCAGTGTTACCAATGGTTGTGGCATTTTTTGGACCAATGTCAGTAAAGTAATTATTAAAGCGCTCCGCTAATTCATTTGGACAAGAAATTTGACCATTCTGAGTATGGATACAATTTATTTCGCGACATTCTTGTTTCCGGTTAAGGATTTTATTAACGGTTTTCCAAGCTTTTTAGGGTCATGTTTGACACTTTCAAATTGTGCTTTATAATATGCTGTTTTTGCGTCTCGCAGTGTACTAGTTATATGGTTTCTAGAGTTTTATATGCAGTCCAGTAATTTTCTGAATTATATTTAACGGCAAGGAATTTGAGACGATCCCGTTCACGTATTTGTTTTTTAATTGCATTAGTCAGCGAAGGAATATTTGGTACATTTTTTACTCTCTTTTCTCTAATTGGTGCATGCTTGTCTAGAACTGACAAGAAAATAATTTTCCATGTTTCTCACATCCTGTCAACGCAGAAGTTATTGTCCAACAACTCCCATTCCTGATTACTCAAATCCATTAGGAAATTTTCTGCATTAAAATACTTAAAGTTTCGAATTTCGACTTTCTTGTGGCGGGTTGTCTTGTTTAGGACGAATATTAATTTTACGAACAACTATAATCATATAGTGATCGCTGATAGCAATCTGCACCACTTTAGATAAGACTAACTTATCTGGAGTTGGGGTGAGACAAACATCCAACAGAGAAGATGAAGTCATGGTCACGCGAGTGGGTGAGCTTATTGTTTGTGTTAACTGATATAGTTCAATGATTGAATTTAAGTTTTTTGTGGCATTATTTGAAACGTCAAGCATATTGACATTTAAATCACCAAGCATGTAAAATTCCTTATTCTCATCATCTATAAGTTTAATTAATTGCTCAATATTGGCAAAAGAGTCGACAGAAGCACCTGGAGGTCTAAAAATGGTACCAACAATAAACGATGCAGAAGAGGGTTTGTTAACCTCAATACAAACTGCTTCAAGATTATCTCTAGTCAGATCTTTTCGTTCGAAATAATTAATGGAATTTCTTATATATAAACAGACGCCTCCCCTGTTCTAGAACGATCGGCCCTAATTAAATCATAATTGTGAATAAACATATCCTGATTGGTAATATTATTATCTAGTCTTGTCTCATTTAGTGCGAGAATATCGAGACATTTTTCAGCTAATATTACTCTAATTTCTTCTATATGTTTAGGTAAGCTAGTTATGTTAAGTATACCCATTTTAAAACCCTTTACATTAGGTAAGCATGGCTTAGTCGGTGTATGCCTGTTTCCACCTGGCTGTACATTATATCAATTTAAGCGTAAATGTTGCTATAATTCTTACTAATAATTGAGCTTCCGTTTTTATTTAGATATAAACCACGCCTATTTAAACAAGTATAGTCAATGTTGCTATTATCTATATAGGTCCAATTATTTTCAATGCACATGCGTTTAAGTATAGCATTAACATGTTCTATTTTATTTTGAATAGAATGCCTGTCTTTCCTGACAGTTATACTTGAGAAGCTTACTTTGGTACGTGGCAAAGATTCTTTAACCTGAGTACCCAGATTCAGGATACCAGCTGCAACCATTTCTGCTGTCTTCGAATTATCTTTTACATCGTTGGTGCCTATGTGTAGTATCACCTCATCAGGTGTTTTGCGGATAAGTGGTTTAAGGAAGTCACGCATATCTTAAGGAAGTCACGCATATCTCACGTATACCTGAAAATGATTTTACAGCTACTCGCCGTTCAGCATCAGATAACTCCCAGCTGTGGACATGTTCGACTATTGAATCTCCAGCTATAAATACAAGCTTACTAGGTTGATTTGTAGTGCCCTTTTGAGATGTAGCGGCTCTCTTCGAATTCGCAGTACGATAACTACGATTATTATCATTGGACTTTGAATTAGACTTTTTGCTTTGACCATAAGATTGGGTTGACTGATTTTTCTTTTGTGCATTATCATATTTCCTCGAGTCGACGTTTGGGCTATTTAGTCTAGATTCCGATGGCAATATAGTGTTGAGCTTCAAAGTACTATCATCTACATTTGTGTCGCTTTCATTATCAGAACAACTTTCCACAGACAAGATATCAAACTTATTTGATGTTTTTGTCACTGCCTCTGGTGCTTGATTATTTTGATCAGTCATGCGTACGGTTATATTATGCCCATCATTAGAGGAAATATTATGTGCATTACTTTGTGCTTT
>CACRXK020013370.1:0-14108 GCA_902702795.2 Paramuricea clavata
GGGGGGGGCATTTGCCCCCCTTGGTCCCCCTTGGCGCCGCCACTGGGAACTATCAATGTAGACTTGGATCCATGATTTCATCTATTTTGAACAGTTAGCTTTTCGACTTTGGCGTGACTAAATCTATACGTCTTAGATTTATTCATTTGCATATTAGAGTAATTATAGGCAAACTAAAATATCTCAAGTGAAAAATGATGACGAGAAGTTATAAGGTAATTTATTTTACAGTTTAACCTTTAGTAACATGGCCAGTTCTTTCCGGTGGTGGCGCCAGAAATTTCCCGACGGAGGGGCTATGTTCCCCGACGGGAGGGGGGGGGGGGCTATGCAAATTTTTTTATGGTTAAGCGTGCAATATATACTAACATATTTTATATACTTAAAATATACAACTGAGCCAGCATGCATGATGCGTTCTTTATAAAATGTACGAATCATCAATATTACGGGACTCATCGAACTGTGGAAACGCATCAAAAATTCGTATCGCCGCCACTCCCACAAACGTTTACGATTCAGTTTGCATGTTTACAATTCTAGTTTAAACAGCCAATCGACGTTTAATTGTAATTGTTGCTAAGAACCGGATTGGCTGTTTAAAATCAGAATTGCAAACATGCAAAAATATGTAGGTGCGGTCGTAGACGTTTGTGGGAGTGGCGGCGATACAGCTTTACTCTGACGAGTATCAGACTTATCCAACTCAATGATTGCGGATGCCTGACGATCAGGCGCGTGCAGGTCTTTGTGTTTAAATTTTGTATGTTTCCCGATGTAGTCGTTTTGAAAAACCTCATAACAAACTGTACGTTTTTAAAGCGAATATTGCTTTCCGATTTCCAAATTGAAGATGATTGCCGGTTCACGTAGAAATTTTTCGCAGAACACTTATTTCACGTAGAAAGTCGTCGATGTCCTCTTGAGTGCGTCAAGCGAGATAGACTAAGATATCTTTACTGTATATACGTTATTTACATAAAATGCGCAAGTGTACGTTTATATATGCTATGCGAAAGCTACATTTAGAATATGAGCTGATTATCAATGTTGGCATTTAGCGTGCTATATTTATGTATTGATGTCTGGTACGTAATTAATGTAATAACATGCGGGAGAACGAGAATGGCGACAAGATCGTGCTTTTCGGAATTCCTTCAAATTTATTTCTCAGTTTTCCCCGACAAATCTATTAATTTTCCCCGACGGGGGGGCTAGGGTTCCCCGACAGGGGGGCTGTAGCTCCCCCCAGCCCCTCCTTGGCGCCACCACTGGTTCTTTCTATCTAAACAAACTCTACTTCATTGCCATTAACCCTTTTAAAACGGAGACAAAGCTTTTGACTTTCGTGATTTGGGAAAAAAACCCCGGACGGCGCTGGTAAATCGATCAATAATCCGTTTGATTAATTTATTAATTAAGCCCTCTACTTCAAACCTAATCAATTAACAAACAGCTTCATTCAAACCTACCTCATTAATGACATGAGTTAATGCATCTCCCGCCTCAGTCCGCGTTCCTGCTTGATAATTTAACTTAAGTGCATTATTTTTGGTTTCAATCTCAGAATATCGTCCCAGGTCCCATTCCACCGTCGTTAGATCTTCCTTGCTGAATTGCATAAGTCCAGTATTTATAGCTGAAGATTCTACACTTAGTTGAGTGATGAGGTGCGACAGGAAATTTTTAACTTTATCAAAGTTATGACTGTTGATGCTGGCGGATCCGTCCACGACAAAGAAAATATCATGCCGGCTTCCGTTGCAAATTACTGGAGGTGGCGTTGCTATGGTAGTTAAAAATAAATGTTTTCGTTAGGAAGTAGAATTTAGATCCTGTTTTCTGTAAAAAACTAACTTTTGTACTGATATCTCTGTCAATTCTACATTGTTAGAAATTTTAGACAAACTGAACCCAAATATCGAAACCGAGTTCCTAATTCAATATGGTGTCGTGATTTTCACTATAATTTACACTGGACAGAAAGTAATTAATTAACGCATAGAATCGAAGCTTATAATAAAGTTCTCATTTATATTGCACCCTCCTGGCAACAAAAGTTAATATTATATGAATTGGATCACTTGGTATATTATTTATGAATCGGTAGATCTAGATTATATTTTCTGACTATCGCGATGTCATTAAATTTATGTATTTGCCGTATGTAGAGTTATTAGAATTTAGATACATTAAGTCGTTCAAAGCAGACGAAATAGACGGAACGTTGTTGGAAAACCTCCTGGACCATGAATTAAATATGATAAACACGTCGAAAGTCGTGATTTATGACAGATATTGATCATTATCTGACATGAATTCCTCCTTCTCGGTGTTTATCCTATACATATACAACTGGAGTTCCAATAAATAACTGTTAAATATTTGCTTTCACTCACAAAGCTAAAATAATTCTTTAGCTGGAGTTACACGAGCAACAAATTCCTGCACTGACTTGCAACAAAATCTGATTTCAACGCATGTTAATTGAAAATGTTTACACATAAATTACAAATCACAAGGCAACATGTGACGAAATTAATTTCTACTTAACATGCGTTGAAATCAGATTTTGTTGCAAGTTGCAGCAATTTTGTTGCTCGTGTAACTCCACCTTTAGAGACGTCACTTACGTGCTGGAGCACATAGCAGCGGAAAACGTATCGCCTGAAGAACTGGTTCCCGATTTTTCTCGAGATCCTTGTAATTTGACAAGAACATTAAAGGAGGTTGAGTCATATTAAGTAAGAAATCTTTAAGATATCCAGGAGCGGATGCTCCTGAATGAACACCCACTGTAACCAGATCAATTTTGCGTGATTCCAAAATTTTTACTTTGCTTAAGGCTTGCTCGCGGCCATTTGGCGTGCCTCGTGTGACCAGGACGATTACGTCGGGGTTGTTCTCGCGGTATTGGAGATAATCGTGTTCGTAGAACTGAAAAAGAGCGAAAGAGTTCGTTATACATTATACATGTATGTTTAGAAATATATATCTGCCTATCATGAGGCGACGCACATTATCATCAAAAACAAAATTATAGTGGCAAATGCTGCATGGGAATTCTCTTTGCGAGTTTATCGTTCTTAACATTTAAATTTCTGAGGACATATTTCCTGAGGAGGTTTGTCAGTTTTACCACAATTTTACTTCATATTATGCAATCGCTCTGCGGTCCCTGCTTAGTATAGATGAATATAAAAACGTTATGCACGCATGCATGGCTTGTTTGGGATCTGCTAGTATATGGCTGTATATCTGCACCACTAGTGAAGGAGGGTTGTTTTAAAAACCACAATTTGAATTCACAGGGTGCAAACTTAGAAGATCAAAGTACCAGATAATTTGATGTACATTAATTAAGTCCAACGCGCGACCTCTAAAACTTTTTTACCATAGTAGCCTTTAGGTGTAATTTTTGAACTTTTTGTAAGAAGCACAGGTAAGAAATCATTCACACATAAAATCAGTGATGCATGTGATAGCTATATTATCAAGTACCATACCCTATTAGCAGCTTCCGCCAAGGCATCGCCAGTATATCTTTTATAACCTCTTTGCTGAGTGATCGTAATATCCTTTACAGTATCGCTGAATTCCAGGGGACTCATAAAATCGATCTCCATTCTAGCTGTATCCTTATCAGTGTACTGCATGACTCCAACCCTAAACGTATCATTCAGGCCTCGAATAACGGATTTAATAAATCCTTTAATATTCTCGAAATCTTCCTGCGCTAGATCATAGGACTGCCGGGAGTTCACCGTGCCGTCTACAACAAAGAGTACGTCTTTGCCTGAACAATTTGTTGGAGGAGTCGGAGGAACCGATGTGCTTGGAGTAAGCGTTGTGCTTCGAGGAATTGTGGTGCTTGGTGACGTTGTGGTTAAAGGAAGCGTTGGGCTTGGTGTAACCGTTGTAATTAGCGCAGGGCTTGGAGCAAGCGTTGTGCTTGGTGGGAGTGTTGTTGTCTTTTTGGCTATAAAATAAAGTGGAGAGTCATGGCCAGAAATCATGGACATGATTTATTCTACTTCCTTCGTAACTTGCACGCCACGTTGAAACATTACTTCAACAATAAACAGTTAGTATAGGTAATCACACGGAAAGGAGGGCAATTAATGATTAACACTACGAGTGATATTTGAAAAATGGGCCAAAATTGCACGAGCCGCCGAGGCGAAAGCAATTTGGCACATTTTTCAAAAATCACGAGTAGTGTTAATATTAATTACACGACTTGCCCGTGTGATTATCCCCGAGCAGACGGCGCGAAGCGCCGTGCGTAGGTACTAATTCCCCCCGGCTATTTACACCCGGGGAAACGAAAGCATTAGCGAAGTCTAAAGTTCATCAATTATCGCGGGCGTGGGTGACCAACGATGTTGGGGTGGGTAGTCATCCTCACTGATCTCAAAAAAATTGCCGGTCTGTCATGAGTAGAGAACACTGATTGGTGCAATTTAAAGTTTGCATTATAACGATTGCCTGAGTCATGACGACAGCGAAATAGCAAACATTTCTTGATTTGATGATTGAACAGATAAATTTCTTGCAAATATATTTCATTTTTGCTCGCATTTTTGCAAGATTTTGTAAATTTCAGAAGCTTTCTAGAAAGAAAGGGCGAAAGAATCGGCTAAAAGAAGGGAGCCGACGTTAACGAAGGTAAGGTTGTTTTAAATATTGATTTTATAAATGTAATTGCTTTAAAACTCGACAGCCTATGGCACTTTGCGTATATGAAACAACTAAACAAGACAGCATATAATTTCAGTGTATTATTAATATTGATTCCCTTTTTTATTATATTGAATTTTTTAAATAAAAAAGAAAGCAAAGTTATCTGCATGCGAGAATTTGAAATCATTTTATTGCAAACTCAAACTTTATCGATAGAGCCATTTAATTATTAAAAGGCAGTTTAGTTTTATAAACGGAGCACATTAAAAGGTTTTCGAAGCGTTTGTGGTTGAATTTCACCTTAAATTGAAGCTTATATTACGTAGAATAACATACCTAACATATATATGTTGGGAAATTGATAATTTTGTAATTAAAAATGATATTTGTAGGCGATTTGTAAGAATATTCTTAAAAAATTATCGTGTTACCATGACAACTACTTTAGCACAATCTTTACTCTGTGACTTTAGACTGATATGACTTCGTGTTTGGAAAATACAATTGTTTTGTCAGCAAGGCGAGGGGTTGCATGCTGCATGCATGTATTTTCTAGTTTATTTATTATATGCATGAAAAAATCGCTTTCTTTAAAATTCAACTGCATTTTGCCAAGAGTTTTCAATCCTTTTGTAAGCAATTTGGCACAAGTAAACTTGAGAAATGATCAAAAGCTCATAAAAGCAACATAACTTAAACTAGAACTCATGATTCAAACTCAAACAACATATTTTGGACTTTGGAGTAGAAGAAAATCTTTATAAATTCAGTATTACAGACCGCTTACATAGTCACGTTTCGCTGCATTGCATCCCGCCGAGATTATTTCTTAAAACTACTTCCAGGTATTTTCCACACGCTCTTTTTGCCATAGTATGTTTTTTAAACTCATTCTGGTGCCAAAATGTAGTTAAATTCGTCCACGTTTGTAAGACAAATTTCGCCGCCATATTGGATTTTTGTTGTTTTGATTTCCCGCTCCCCCCAGCCATTACGAAAATCATTAATTGCACTCCCGGAGAGTGCAATTAATGAAATGTTACTGGGAGAAAATTTGCTGAATATGACCAGCATGGTGAATTTCTGAAACTTAAATGATTTTCCAAAGCTATATGTTTAAATTATCAGGATCAGGTATATGCGGTATAAAATTAAATAGAAGTTATTCTGGTCCAAACAGTATTTTTCATTGGAATGGTTATACTTTACAATCAGTGCAAGAGAAATATAATTTAAATGTATTATATGGACAATGGTGTTTTTTTTGGAAACTAAAACACTTGTATAACTCATATGCCACTACATTCGGGACCAGATGCGCGTACTTTCCGTATGTCACGCTTGCTAGTGACATTTGTTTTGAAAATACAAATCAAATGGTCTGACTCACTAATCTGTACTAAGACTGTACGTGGACTGGATAACGCATCTATAGTATACAAAAGTGAAGCCGGAATTCACCGGCCGCCACCTGATTCAAGGGTCCCACTTTTGTGTAGATTTGTATTACAGATGGTAGTTTTTTGCGTTTTTTGCCTTGGCTACGTTTCTGACCGGGCCAGTTTTACACTCACAAAGATAGAAGCATACAAGAAGAATTTGAAGTATTATGGCTTTATAACGCCGCGAAACGGGATTTACAATTTTGAAGGAGTGGAGAGCCTCAGACTTTGTTTATCAATACGAGCTCGTTTTGCTACTTTCAAACAAAATCAACTCAAAATATACAAGAATGACTGTTACTGGACGAATATTCTCGGGAAATTTGAAGAAATGAAGCAGCTACATTGTGAACGAAACCGTACAGAGGTTAGTTATAAAATTGGAGGTTACTTTTATAATTATATGAATTAAGGGGTGGACCATTCTTGATAAAGTTGACATTTAAAAGTGTTCCTTAATTTTCATATAATTATAAAAGTAGGGTATAAGTACCTCAAGGTACTAACCTCTGTACGCTTTCGTTCACAATGGAGCTGCTTCATTTCTTCAAATTTCCCGAGAATATTCGTCCAGTAACAGTAATTATTGTATATTTTGAGTTGATTTTGTATGAAAGTAGCAAAACGAGCTCGTGTTGATAAACAAAGTCTGAGACTCTCTGTACGGGTACGGGTAGCATGATTTCGGTTAGCAATATTTTCGTCGATGTCAATTTTATCGGAATTTCATTATATCGCAGCCGGTAAATACCATATTACATATATGGAGGATATTGCACCGTGGCACGAAGATATGACTTTCAACTTCGAGTGGTGAAAACAATATTTTATGAACGAGCGCAGCGAGTGAGTAAAATATTGTTTTTAACACAAGAAATAAAAGTCATATGTTCAAGCCACCGTGTAATGTTCTGTTTATTATATAGTCTCAAGCAAAAAATTGTGAAATTTCACGCGCTCAAAAGCAAATTGGAAAAAGTCACGTGATCGATATCCTCACTGTGAAGACTGAAGATATTGAAAATATGTACGTTACTGTGTATTTTGCAGTATCTCACTCTCTACTAACATATATCAGCTCTTAATGACATTGTTCACATTCATATTTTAGTTGTTTGAATGCATGGCATGAAACGCGTAATTGAATTCGAAGAATTTTGATGATATGCACTAGCAAAATATACTTAGGCGGCAAAGTCGCCCTAATGCATGTCTAGCAAAAAAAAAACGTATACGCATCAAAATTATAAATAAATTGCTAGATATTAAGAGTTCAGTATATAAGCAACTTATAAATACGTATTTTTTCAAGTTCCCAAGACTATATCAATTTCAAAAAATAAAACGGTACAGATCAATCTAAACGTTTTCCATGCACGAGTTAGGAAGCACTGATATACAATTATATTTGGACAAAATCACATAAATTATCAAGAAACCGAATGAATTACCCCTATTGAATTCAGTTTTATTACGAATTTAGTTTTACGCAAATTATACCACAGAATACATCATGATTTACGAGCTAGCCATGCATATTCCTAGAATAATTTATTAGCATATCTACATTAATTAAATAAATGATTATCTCATCGGAAATGAGACTAAAAAATTCACTTACGTGGTGTCGGAGTAGTACTATTTTCACAAACTTTATACGCGATCTCGCCGATAAGAGTTTCAAGGTTGGCAAAATCGATCATTTTCACATCCTTAGGGCTAGATGCAATATTTTTCAGCTCTTCTTCTATTTTCGACTTCTTTTCATCGTTTTCCAGATTTTCTACCACACCAATGGCAATGATGTGTACTCCCTTTTTTTTCAGGTTCCATGCGCTTTCATTAGTTTTGTCCGGGTAACTGGATCTACCGTCTGTGAACACAACCACTACATCTTCAACGTCGGGACGGTCACCGTCAGTTTCAGTGAACCCCTATAAGCGTTTAAGGTAAAAGTAAGATTAAAATCCCCTCGGGTAATATCATACTTTGTAACTACAAAACTTATTTGAGAAGATCAACGAACTCTACTCATATATGATTCCAAACTCGATATTTGTATATATACAAAACAACAAATTTCAATCTTAAAATTTTATTTCATCGCTACACAGTGTTTATATATATATATATATATATATATATATATATATATATATATATATATATATATATATATATATATATATATATATATATATATATATATGTTAATTTAAGCTTAACTGAAATCTCTGACAAATGGCGAAGATGCGAGACTATTTCCATGCAAAATGTCATGGCAGAGTTTGACTAGTTGCAGAATCGCAAGCGCCAATTAAGTAGACCGTGATCAATACAATGATATACTACAGCATAAAACCCTAACCTCATACAAGCTAACATTCTTTATAATGGATGGGCAATCTATATCAATTCTAAATGTTCTTCACTGGGTTCTAGCAAAGAATTGAAATCTCCTATTGGTACGTCCAGTTGTACTCCTGAAGGAAACCGGTATACCCCGAGCACTCAGAGCGTTATCACCACATAGTTGTAGACTTAAAAGATCAAACCCCGGTCAAAAAATACAACACCTTAATGTTCAGTATGGGCGGCCGTTACCACCAAAAATACTACACGTGTGAAATGAATGGACATAAACAGAAATGATTCATTATAAACACAAATGATTCATTGTGTTTAGAAATGATTGAACATAACGTATAGTAACGTGACTGGACAAGATGTGAAATAATTCATCTAAACTTGAAATGATTCACCTCGCAGTGTTCTAATTCGATTAGTGTTGTGTTAATTCATGTAGACAATGTGAAATGGCTCAACGTGTTTTGCAATGATTTAACAAGTCATGAAGAAATGATTCATGCTATTTTGAAACCATTTACCGTGTTTTGAAATGATTCAACTAAATGTGAAACGATTCAACTAAATGTGAACTGATTCAACTTAATGTGAATTGATTCAATATAATGTGAATTGATTCAACTAAATATGAAACGATTCAACTTGATGCGAATTGATTCAACTTAATGTGAATTGATTTAATATAATGTGAATTGATTCACTATAATGTGAATTGATTCAATACAATGTGATACGATTCAACTTAATGTGAATTGATTCAACTTAATGTGAATTGACTCAACTAAATGTGAATTGATTCAACTTAATGTGAAACGACTGGATGCGATGTGAAGTGATTTGATGTATTTTGAAATGACGTAATTTGTGCGGTCTCGGCGCATGTTGTTGTGAAGTGATTCAACTAGTTTTGAATTGATTCAACGTAATGTGAAACGATTCAATATAATGTGAAACGATTCAACTTAATGTGAATTGATTCAACTTAATGTGAAACGATTCTATATAATGTGAATTGATTCAACTTAATGTGAATTGATTCAACTAAATGTGTAACGATTCAACATAATGTGATTCGACTGGATGCGATGTGAAGTGATTTCATGTATTTTGAAATGACGTAATTTGTGCGGTCTCGGCGCGTGTTGTTGTGAAGTGATTCAACTAGTTTTGAATTGATTCGACGTAATGTGAAATGGCTTAATTAAATGGAAAGTGATTGGATTAGATGGTGATTGAAATAAGTCGTTTCCACTTGGAAAATTTGGTATTTTTCGTTCGTGATTTTGACTACTCTGCCGACCTCGTGTTGTTTTTCGAAACTGTTTTCGCAAGGCGTTTTTTTATTTGCATTTATCGTGGAGTTGTTGTTTAGCAAGGTAGGTTTCGGCTGTTTTGTTGGAAATATAACAGTAAGAGTGTAATTTTCTTCTAGGAAAGTTTTTAAATGTGCTTTTTGTATTGTTTTTATCTCGGTTTTTGTAAACATGTCATTAAATATACACGAGATGATTTGTCGAAATTTTTAATACAAGATACAACTTTTATAGTGTATTTATAATTTGCATTATCCTGCTGAATCAGTCCATAAAATAAATCTTTTAAGCTAACGTTTAGGCGCAAATACTTATGACAAACAAAAACTCGCGGTATAAAATATTTCAATATAGACAATATATACTGCGTCTGTGTATTGAAAACCAGTTCAAAGTACAATTTTATACTCTTGAGGGATGGAAATGAGGGAATGATCGCTTGATCAAAACAATTCGATTATTTGAATTTTGATTTTTTGTTTGTGACTGTGTTAGATGATAATTATTTGAGCAACTAAATACCGCTGCCTTAACAAGCAGCATAGACCAAAAACATCCAATGACAAAAACAAGCAAACTGAATGATGTTATATTTTATTGAAATAACAATACACAATCTCAGATTTCAGAAAAGACCGTACCCCAAAAATGGCGGCGTGAGAAAGGCTAATTGCAGATACGTTATTGCTGCCGAAGGCAGCCTCCTATCCTTGACACTCTGCATTCACTCGCCCCAGTCTTCCGCCCGGGTTATGTACTGTCAAAATCTTGATTTTTGGGAGGATGTCTGTGCAAACTATTCGGGGGGGGAGCATACTCAAAAGATGGTTGTAAATTTTGAGGGGGGTGAACAATTTTAAACTTTCGGATTTCAGTTGCGAGTATCAGTGAATTTTCACAATCAGAATCATCATTCAGATGCAAACGATTACGATCGACAAATATATTTTGAATAATTCAGGTAAGGATGGCTTTATTTCTTTCTGGTGATATACATGAAGGCATTTATATTTAGATCTGCTGTTTAGTGTTCGATCAGAGGTGTTCGATATAGAAGTATTGAAATAGTATGATCACATGAATTTATCAGCAGTTTATTAAAAAGCTAGCTCACTGATTGTCTTATTTTATACAATATACAAGCAGTCAAAGTATACATTTTTGTGTGGCGATGTGACAAGGCGATGAGTTTATAGTGTAATTCATTCTAGATGTTTATAGCAATGTGCTTTCAGCACGTTTTAAAAACAAACGCGGAATGTTAATGTGTATGCACGTCTTAATAATCGGGCTTAATAAGATTCCTATGCAATTAGCAACCCATTGTGGTTGTATTTACAACTTTTG
Organism: Paramuricea clavata; assembly: GCA_902702795.2. Classification (NCBI taxonomy): domain Eukaryota; kingdom Metazoa; phylum Cnidaria; class Anthozoa; order Malacalcyonacea; family Plexauridae; genus Paramuricea; species Paramuricea clavata. Next base: position 11,153 of record CACRXK020013370.1, read on the forward strand.
TACAAGGTCTGTTTATATCTCTGAGATATGTCCATTGTTTATAGCATATTACGAACTTTGAACATAATTTGTACATGCTGCTTTCACAACTTGCTAAAGCCACTTCTAACACCTCTAACTGCGTATGAATCTGCTTTTGTTTGGAATTATGAACATAATTTGTACATAAATAAGACAGAAATTATAAGCATTGAAGTATAAAACCGCCCATGCCAAGAAAGTAGAATTAGAATATTTAGCTTACCTTCGACTTTGTGCAAGGTGTTTCATATTCAAATACTGAACTTTAATTTCCTACCTCCTGAACAGGTGTCTTAAGGCGGATTTCCAGTCCTCGCACGAAGCTGCTCGCTGCGAGTGATGCATTAACTTTCATCCAATCCCAATGCTAAACAGTTAATTTTAATTAGATGCAAGCAGTCGCAGGGAGCTGCGAGGAGCTTCGTGCAAGGACTGGAAAACCTCCTTTAGGGGCTGTTTATATGATGGAAGATTTACATGATGGATGATTTTGATGTATTGAAATAAGTCACTAGGCTAAACAAAAGTTCAGTGATACTGGTAAAAAGATCTTGTAGTTAATTCAAGAAAATTATTATTGCTGCTTGAACAACTTTTCGTTTACAGTTAACTATAGTCTTTCTCTAAAAAAAATGTAGGTTTTCGCTCATGCAATTGTGCACTGTGACTTATTTCAATACATGAAAATGATCCCGCCTCACATCTTATCTCGTACTGCCAAAGTGGGATGATATAAACAGTACCTTCTTACAGAATAAAGACACGGAGAAGGTGAACTCAGCCAAAAAGGCGTAACCGCTGCTATGCCATCATCCTAGCCAGTGTGTTTATGAGAGGCATCCCCCCCTGGATGTCTGCCATTTTGAATATTATCAGGGGGTGGATGCCTCTCATAAGCGCACTGGCTACATGGCAATCTCGTACCAGAGCAATGTCTGTGTGCGGGCTAGGATGGCATCGGCTCTGGGGAAATTGAATTTTTCCTGTGCTGTGATTGATTTAACATTTATCAATCTTACATGCCGACAAAGAACCGGAACCCCTAAATTTACGGGTTCCGGTTGTCAATTTCCCCAGAGCTAATGCCATCCTAGCCCACGCACAGGCATTGCTCTGGGCACGAGATTGGCTACATGGCGTCAGCATTTTGATGACTTATTACAGTTACGCCAAAATCATAGGAAAAACCAAGAAATCCGGCCTCTGTTAGTCTCTATTCTGTGCCCTTATTCAGCAAATGGGATGCACATTCTGCCTTTGATTCCTTGGGAGCGAGGCAGCACTCTTGCGATAGTAACTTCTAGTTAATATGATATACGGTTTCAAATACGTCAGTTTCGAGAATTTCGCAGTAATTTATTATTTTTTTTTTAAATCCAATAATTTTTTGTGGTCGAGAAGCTATCGCGCCCCCCCCCCCCACCTTATAAAATATTGGGGAGGGGGGTCTTGCTTCCTAAGCCCATGCCTAAGGGAATAGAATACTATACAGAAAGCCATCTCCATTGCTTTTTGCGTAAGCGCTATTCGTCACGATTCGTCAGCAAGTACCATAGAGATTATAAATAACACTAGAGGAGGCATCGAGTTTAAAAATTGGGACGCAGCTAATGAGGGGGCAAATTCAAGTCCCGGATATAATATCGTGCTCTCATTGGCTGATATGAAACTCGTCACGAATGAGAACACGAATACACATCCGAGACTTGAATTTGCCCCCAATAGCTGTTTTCCCTTTTTTTCACTGAATTTTTAACAGAAGTAGTCATCCCATGGAAATATCCATGGCTTTCTCCCATACAGCATCATTTTGGATATTTGCAGGGGGGGGGGGTTGACTACTTTGTTTAGGGTACTTGTTGAGTGACAAATCTTGAAGAATAGCGCTTACGCAAAAGAACGATGGAGATCGTTAGTGACCATTGTATCACATGTTTTGGAAATATGGAAGAGGGATTTTCATGAGAACAAAGTTGTAAACTGATACATGTTTAGCTATGTATTATAAGAAGTAAAACAAATCGCTTTGATTTCAAATTTGTGTGTTTAATTTCAAAAATCAAAATTCAAATGATCGAATAGTTTTGATCAAGCGATCATTCCCTCATTACCATCCCTCAAGAGTATAAAATTGTACTTTGAACTGGTTTTCAATACACAGACGCAGTATATATTCAAATATTTTATACCGCGAGTTTTTTTTGTCATAAGTATTTACGCCTGAACGTTAGCTTAAAAGATTTATTTTATGGACTGATTCAGGCCGAATCAGCAGTTAGGATTTTAGGATAATGCAAATTATAAATACACTATAAAAGTTGTATCTTGTATTAAAAATTTTGACAAATCATCTCGTGTATATTTAATGACATGTTTACAAAAACCGAGATAAAAACAATACAAAAAGCACATTTAAAAACTTTCCTAGAAGAAAATTACACTCTTACTGTTATATTTCCAACAAAACAGCCGAAACATACCTTGCTAAACAACAATTCCATGATAAATGCAAATAAAAAAACGCCTTGCGAAACAGTTTCGAAAAACAACACGGGGTCGGCAGAGTAGCCAAAATCACTTACGAAAAATACCAAATTGCTTCTCTGTTTTGAAGGAATTTTTTTCCAAGTGGAAACGACTTATTTCCAGTTCTTATTTCAATCATCATCTAATCCAATCACTTTCCATTTAATTAAGCCATTTCACATTACGTCGAATCAATTCAAAACTAGTTGAATCACTTCACAACAATACGCGCCGAGACCGCACAAATTACGTCATTTCAAAATACATGAAATCACTTCACATCGCATCCAGTCGAATCACATTATGTTGAATCGTTACACATTTAGTTGAATCAATTCACATTAAGTTGAATCAACTCACATTATATTGAATCGTTTCACATTAAGTTGAATCAATTCACATTAAGTTG
>CACRXK020013371.1:0-14108 GCA_902702795.2 Paramuricea clavata
GATATGCTATGAAAGTGAAATACATTTGTGACTTGGTCTATATATGACAAAGGATCAGGACTACAGCCATTGTCAGCAATGTTATTTGCTAATTTGGGACCTATAGAAGTGAAGAATTTATTAAACTCGTCGACTATGGCTTTATCTTGTGTTACATTTTTTCCATGGTCTACGCTAAGTTCATTAACAATTGTGGTTTTGGATTTCCTATTAAGCAGATTATTTAATGTATTCCAACCTTCTTTACTATTTTTACTGTTTTGTAGTTCAGTGTTGTAAAAATGAACCTTAGTTGCTTTGATTCTTTTGTTAAGTTCATTTCTACAACGTTTATAAGCTTCGTGGTAGTTAGAAGAGTTAAATTTGACCGCTTTTTGTTTCAAGTAGAATTTATGATGCGCAAGGTTTTTTATTTCGTTTGTCATCCAAGGACAGTGCTCACTTTTGACTTTCCGAATCCGAAGTGGAGCATGCATATTTGCAATATCAAGAAAAATAGTTTTCCATACCTCCCACGCATGACTTGGGTCGGCATAATTATAGAGGTTGTAGTGTCTTTGAAATGCCATTTTTAAGTCGTATTGAAATGCAGATGAATTAAAGTATTTAAACTGCCTTGTTTCTACAATTTTTGGTTCAGCCCTAGGTATTCCTACTTTGCGGCAAATGTACACTAAACTGTGATCACTCAGTCCTAAATGTATCACTCCAGAGTCTATAATTTTGGTATCGCTTGCTTTAGTCATTATTATGTCAATTAATGTTTTAGATGTTGTCGTTATTCTGGTCGGACTTGTAATGTGTTGCTTTAGCTGAAACTCATTTATCAGATCGGATAACCTTTTTGTATGATGAGTGGGACTGTTTGCCATCATATCGCAATTTAGGTCGCCAGTGATAATAATATCAATATTTGTATCATCTAGTTTTCGCAGTAACGTTTCGAAGTCGTTTAATATGCTAGTGTTAGAATTTGGTGGACGATACCATGTAACAATTAAGAGTGGTTTTGACTTAGGTTTTGAATTTTAAGACAAATAGATTCTAAGTTGTCTGGAATGAATTCGATATGGTTTTTATAACTAATGATACTTCTTATATAAATTGCTACACCGCCACCATTTCGATCTCGGTCTCGTCTTACAATATCATAACCTGGTATCTTAATAATATTGTCGTTAATTGTATTGTCTAATCTAGTTTCGTTTATGCAAAGAATGTGGAATGATATTTCCTTCATGAATAATTTAAGCTCATCCATGTGTTTCGGCAAACTAGTAATGTTTAAGTGGCCAATTTTAAAACCCTTTAGTTTTGGTTAAGACTAGCTTATTAATTTGGAAAGGAATTTTTGGGCTTTTCGAGGTGCAGCGTGCTGGACCATCGGAAATATCTTTGTCGACTATATTATTATCCCTGTGTCTTATGTCATTATTATTGTCGTTACCTAGTCAATTCCTATTAAGAAATTGCTTTATGTTTTTTGCTAAGACTGATGTACCCTGCTTATTTAAGTGCAGTCTGTAGTTATTTAAATGGTTTACGTCAATATTATTGTGCCTGATAAGACACCAATTTCGTTCTATACATAGTTGGGCTAATCCCTTGTTATATTCGTTTACCTTATCAGCCAATGTTTTATCGTCATTTCTTGTTATGATTTCTGATAAAACTAATTCAATATTCCCGTTTTCTCGAGTAATGCTCTTTCCAAGCTTTTGTACATGTGTCAACAATTCATCTGGCGTCATTCTTTGTAGATCATTGGTTCCGACGTGTAAAATAAGCTTATTTGGTGCCGTGAGTAACGTTGGTTTTACATAGTGATTCATTTCTTTTATTCCCGCACCAGCAAATGTTTTTACAACAATTTTATGCTTCATTCCTTGTTGAATTCCTCTCGCGTTTATTTGTTTAAGCATAGAATCGCCCAAAATAGCAACTCTGGATTGTCCTACGCGCGGAGATCTGCGAGAATCTGGGACTCGCTCGTTGTTGTTGTTATTTCGGTCGTTGTCTGCTTGTTGTTTTCTAGGCGCAGAATAGTTACGTCTTTTGTCTTCATTGGACCTGATGGTGCGTCCGGGTGCTTCAGGCAGCGTTTACACTGTACCGTTTTCGTAGCGTTCTCGTATTGTTCTTAATCCTCAAGGGAACGCAAGACAATAGTCTAGTTCTCTCGAACAATACGAGAACGCTACGAAAACGGTACAGTGTAAACGCTGCCTCAGATTGATTTCTATTCTTAGGTAATTGACTTTGAGATAATATGTTAATCTCGTCGTCACTTTCATCAACTAAAACAGAATATTGATTATCTGTCTTGGCTAGTCCATTGCGACTATTTTCCCCAGAGTTTTGTCCACGTTGTGTGTTTTCATTCTGATTTGGCTTACGATTTTTAACAACATTCCATGACCATGTACTTTGTTTATTTGTATTGCAATCATTTTGTACAATTTTGATTGCTGTTATTAAACTTTTCTGTTCATCTTCTAGTTGTTTAACTTTCATGTGTAAGTCCGATGCAATACACTTATAGTTATTGACTTGGTCCGATAGTATGTCGATTTCTTGCTTCAGTTTGCCATTTTCTTTAATTAAGGAATTTCGGTCTTCACTGATAGTTTCTTCTGTTGTTTTGGACTGTCGAATTTCCTGCAAAAGCTCATCGAATTTGTTTACAAAACACAGTTCAAGGTCTTGTATACTGTCGAGTACTTTGTTGTAGTTCGATGTCTCATGTGAATTTATTTCGATATGACTGTTTTCGGTCGAGGCTGTATTTACGCCGTCTCCCTCCCTGTCGCCATTTCCTTCACTGACAAAAGCGTTTGATAACTCGGTTTCTTTATCAGCTAGGTTGGCCATTATTCGCAACCGAGAGTTTATTTCTTCGACTTCGTCTTGCTCCCCTTTAATAATTAAAGAGTAATTGTTTGAATACCACCGCATTTCGAAGTTGTCCATCTCTAGCAGCTTACAATGACCACCAGGCGATGACCATTTTGTCTGTGTCTCGAGCAACTCGTTCATCAGTATTTCGAGATTGTCGAAAGAACCTGTCCATCTGAGTTTTCCTTTTTCAGTAATATTAAGATACTTAAAGGGGAACTCCAGTCCAAATACAAGTGCAGTTTATATGAAAGATCTTCCCCTTATTAGAATGTTCCTCAAGTATTTCGGTCTAAATATTAATAGTAAAGGAGAAATTGCTTGTCAAAGTTTGCGATTTTGTCAAATTTGGGCGCCATGTTGTTCTTTTCATTGCAGACTCGGATTTGTCCAGCGCCCTCATTTTTGACGTCATTGCGTGCTTCGAAGGTGTTGTTCATATAGAAAACTATGGCTTCGTATGGCAATTTAATAAGAATATCGATTATTTCTCTGCTTCTAATTCTTTAATTAACGTGAGTTTAGACCGATTTAACAAGATATTTTACAGGCGGAGATATTTTACATTACCGAGCTTCTGACTGAGGTGAATCAAGGGTTGCCAGCCAATGCCAGGTCATGGTTGCTTGCGTAGTTAATGTAGAAAATATATCGTATATGTAATATGTTGCTCCTTGTACATCTGGGCATCTGACTCTCGTTTGACTAGATACTTATTGTGCAAATTTGCGAAATGGATTTTCTTGTTCTGACTTGCTGAAAATATATCAATCGTAGTTAAAAACTTAAAATCGGTTGGGCAAGGCTGAAACATCTAGCAAAAATATACTGCAGTAGCGGAAAGTGAGCTTGTTGGTTACCAACTAGGTTTTGAGACTTCTGAAATAGTCTGTGACAGTGTTCTGAACCAAAAAATTCATAGGCATGTTGCATTTAAGACAGTTTATATAAAATAACAGTAAACTATAAACCTGTTAAACCATCGCAACAACTGCGTATAAACATTTCATGTGGGTCCTTACTAGTAACTTGACACTGTTGTGCATAAATAAAACACCCAACACTACAACGAATGTTTAAAACCCTGTGCTAGCCTGTCTGTTATAAAACAATTCTTTTGTGAGGATTGTCTTTTTTTAAAAATCTCATCGTACTTTCTTTAAATCGCATCACCTGAACTTCAAGTTACAGCCAACAGACAAATATATTTCTATAAACAGCTTGTCATGCGACATATGATAGTAGCCCAGCATGTAGTCTGCCCTCAGAATTATCCAGGTAACATTATTTTATATTGTTGATGTCTAAATTCATTTCATATATGCAAATGCTTGACGCAAACTCGCAAGTCAAAGAATCGCTCAAAGTAAGACGTCTATTTACAGTAATTGCACAATAAATAACAAAATGTTTTCAGCGACTGAAACTGCTTGTATCATGCCGTTTGCTTCAAGCCCTAACAGGGGCGGATCTAGGGGTCGTCAAACCAGTCACGCGACTAACGTAAAAATTGCAAACTTAATTAAAGTCTTAAATATTCGACCAATAGTCCAGTTATTTTTTATCATGCAGCGACACCTTATAATAGTCCAGTAACTATTATCATGCAGCGCTAGCAATTAACATTCCAATCGAACTGTAGTCCAGTGATCAAATTTCATACAGTGGTTGAGCCGACGAGCTTAGTCAAGTCAATGAGCAGCTGACATACGCAAAGTCGGTCAGTCAAAAAGTCAAAATCCAGTGTTTTGATTGGTCTAGACGCTTATTGCCATGGTAACAAGCGATTTTTTGCAATTTTGACTGATCTGTGGGGAGTTCTGACCGATTTACAAAAGTCAGGGGCGCTCCATTAGTCGGAATATCATTAATATTTGACGCGTGGTAAAGTCTTTCCGAGCGCGCGCTCATTCGAAGTGTCATGTTGTAGCTTTGTCGAAAGATTCAATTTAAAGATATCTACGGAAAATTCGGAAATGTCTGCTGCTCCAGACTCCAGTCCTTGTAGTATTCACGAAACGGTTCAATCCGCATTTGCGGTGAATGATTTAGCTGTCTTACAAGACTGTTGCGCTGATCTTGGGAGGAAAATCAACGCTAAATATCGGAGAGTTCCATTCAGTGAGCAGTTGCTAAGCGGCGTAAGCGCCACGAATAGCACGAACTACAGTTTGACTGTTTGAGTAGAAGTATTGGCGCCGAGATCTTTATTCTGAAGTGCAATAAGGTAAATTTAATGTGATATGTAAATTGTATTTCATTTTAGACAGCATAACAATATTTATAAGCGAACAAGATGACCGCCATGCATATGTAAAATTGTAACTTGAATACGCGTATCTTGATTTAGATTTAGTTATGAATTTTGATTTACACAACAAATTTGCATATTTGTAATTCTGCGGTTGAAGGTCCGTCAGAACTCAGAAGGCTATTAATATGGAGGATAACTTATATAAATGCATTAATGCAGTATACATAGGATATAAATGTCAGGTTTTATAGATGAATGTTAAGACTTTAATATTGATATATGTTTATTTGAGTAATATGACACTGTAGTGATTACTAGTCAAGTGATCAATGACTCAACAAGGCTATTAGGCAACAAAAATGAGTGTAGTACTATCATGAGATAGTTAAACATAATACTAACAATCCGTAATTTGATAAAATGAAACATCTTCCACAATTATCACATTTCTGCAAGTACTTCTCCAGTTCTCCTTTACTTTTCCCTAAGGAGCGAGTTGTGAGAGTCAGTCAGACTGATAGTTGCTATAATTATCTCCCATTTCATGAAGTTAATTTTTTGTTGAAGCTGCTTTCAGAGTGATGCAAATTGCGTTTCGGAGGTTTAAAAATATAAAAATTCCTGGGGGACAGACCCCCCTAGGTGCCTCGCGCATTCGCCGCTCGCAAAACTAGATTGTACATCCGAAAACTTTGACTAACGTACGAAAAATCCTGGATCCGCCCCTGAGCCCTAACTCAAGGACAGGCTGATTCAATTCGCAAACTTAAACAAATGATTAAAGACATGTTAGCAGTAAAAGATACCCATGCATTCATACGAGTGACGACTCTCTTCTCTCTCACCTCTATTCGATTAAAATTGATATAAATCCATGGCCACGACTATATCTGTGACTTTCAGTGAAATACCCGATACCGCAATTAATCTTAATTCTTATTGCTCGCAAACAGAAGTCGCATAAACCGATAAATCGTTGCTGAACGCAAACGCAGCATCGATATTCATGCAAATTGAATCCGAGAGTCCAACAAGAGCCAGATCCACACAGGGCAACAACCGCAACATATAATTATTTAATTCTGCGCAAGCTTTCCGTACACCAGCATGAACATGACCTGACAACTCTTGATTCACCTCAGCCAGAAGCTCGGTAATGTAAAATATCTCCGCCTGTAAAACATCTTGTTAAATCGGTCTAAACTCACGTTAATTAAAGAATTAGAACCAGAGAAAAAATCGATATTCTTAATAAATCGCCATACAAAGCCATAGTTTTCTATATGAACAACACCTTCGAAGCACGCAATGACGTCAAAAATAAGGGCGCTGGACAAATCCGAGTCTGCAATGAAAAGAACAACATGGCGCCCAAATTTGACAAAATCGCAAACTTTGACAAGCAATTTCTCCTTTACTATTAATATTTAGACCGAAATACTTGAGGAACATTCTAATAAGGGGAAGATCTTTCATATAAACCACACTTGTATTTGGACTGGAGTTCCCCTTTAACGACATTGATGTTATTCGCTTGCTTAGATTCTACATTTTTTGTTGTATTCTCTTCAACATCGCTTAATTCGGCGTCAGAGCTCACAAATAAGCGTCCGTCCGCCATGCTTGTTACCGAAAACGTGGTGAAGAAGATCGTGAGAGAGTGCGTCACCTGTCGCAGACTTCGATAGTACCCATACACCACACTGATGGCAGATCTACCACCAGAGAGGTTGAAGCCTTTCTCACCACCGTTTTCAGTTACTGGCGTCGACCTGTTTGGTCCGTTTTATCTAAAGTATGGTCGAAACTTGAAAGTCAAGAGTTGGGGAGCTCTCTTTACGTGCGCTACAGTCCGCGCCATACATTTAGAGATCGTGCAAGATTTGTCAACCGAAGCTTTTATCCATGCTCTGCGACGGTTTGCGGCCCACCATGGATGGCCCAACACTGTTATCTCGGACAACGGAACGTCATTCGTGGGAACTGAACGAGAGTTGAAGAAATTACTGCAAGAAGGAAAACAAGAAATCGAAGACTTCGCTGTAGTTCACAAAGTCAAGTGGCGATTCAATACACCGCTGAGTCCCCATCAAGCAGGATTCTTCGAAAGCCTTATCAAACTGGCGAAGAAAGCATTACGAGTGATAGTCGGACAACAAGTGTTATCGTAGAACGAGATGTCAACCGTTTTCGCCGAAGTTGAGAGTCTCGTAAACAGCCGCCCCCTTGGATATCCCTCCAACAACCCAAACGATCTTCGTCCTTTAACCCCGAACCACCTTATCCTTGGCCGTGCGTCAGCCGACGTCCCGCAAGGTCCGTTTCGAGAAGCAAGAAATTGTCGAAAGAGATTCGAATACATCCAGACGTTAGTACAACAGTTCTGGAAACGGTTCCAGCGCGAGTATTTCCAGACGCTGATGCGGAGAACGAAGTGGACGAGCAAAGAACGACAACTCAAGGTTGATGACATAGTTTTGATGGTAGAGTCAGGTGTCGCGAGAGGAAAGTGGAATCTAGCGAGAGTGATCGAAGTTTATCCTGGTCCAGACGGTGTTATAAGAAACCAGCCTCGTCCCCAGGGCCTTTGAGCTAACTTCGTGCTGGAGAAGGCCCTGGCATCGGCTGACATTTTACACCCCAAAATTTGGGGTGTGAATTAATTAAGACCACTTAATTTCAATGCGCGAAATTGTTTTATTCTTCAAAATTTCCTATACTTGCTGCTCCAAAACAAGGTAAATGTTATATATTTTTAATCCTCGAGAAATAAGCTATCGGAAAATGTTTGAATCGAATTTATACGATCAGAAATTTAGAAGCTACGAGTCAATTCGTCTGTATTTAGATGCCATGTATGTTGTGATATGTATTAAAATTTTTGGAATCCTCAGTACAAAACTTTAGATAATTTTTATAATACTCAACCAATATACCTCATTCAAACATATTTGAACTCCCGGTTGTATAGCGATACAGATTATATAAAGTATGTAAAGGTTTGAGCAAGTCTTCACCAAATTTACCAACGAAATTTGATGCTCACATTCTAAACTAAATATTTAATATGTCTCGACTGGCGTGCATAGTCCATTCACTTTCTTCATTTAAAAATTATTTTCTATCTTAACACCAGACACATTATATATTTTTGTGATCCTTAGAAGATTTTCTTACGAAAGATCAGCAAACAAAGTCTCTACAACAAAAATTGGATGAGCTTACATAAGATTTGTAATGTTGTTGCCATGTTGTAAACAATTAAATTGTAGTCTAGCGGCTGCCAAATTGACTCGTAGCTTCTAAATTTCTGATCGTACAAATTTGATTCAAATATTTTCCGATAGCTTATTTCTCGAGGATTAAAAATATATAACATTTACCTTGTCCTGGAGCAGCAAGTATAGGAAATTTTGAAGAATAAAACAATTTCGCGCATTGAAATTAAGTGGTCTTAATTAATTCACACCCCAAATTTTGGGGTGTAAAATGTCAGCCGATGCCAGGGCCTTCTCCAGCACGAAGTCAGCTCAAAGGCCCTGGGGACGAGGTTGATAAGAAACGTGAAGCTGAGAACAAAGACAGGAGAGTATGAACGATCCGTGCAGAAGTGTTGTTCAATACTGGAAGAAGGTTCTTCCTAATCGTGGCCGGAGAGTGTTTCGGACAGTCTGCATGAACATTAAACTCTTTAACTTTATACTTTAGTAATTTTACCTTGATTTAATATGATTATAACTTGATTCAGTATTTTAGGTGTTGACAGATAGTAATTATTTAATGACGTAGATAGCTAAAAAGACATTTTAATAACATTGGACAAAAAAGAGTTTTATTGAGAGTACTGCGAGTGAACAGTAAACAGAGAGATTAACAGCCGTAGAGATCCACTCTTTAGGTACAGTGTATTGTGATTAATCATTTGTATTAAGCCATTAGGATAGCTATGAATTTATCAATCATGCATGTAATATTTTGAACTGTAATCTAATCAGAATCTAATTATTTACTGTAGAATTTTTTGTGGGTAGCCGCGCATGCGCAGCTAACCACTATGTGAGAGACTGAAACGCGATCTTCCGTTTCTCTGTGGCTCTGTGGCTCTGTGGCGCTGTGGCCTTCTTGTCCGCGGTGTCCTGCTGCGCGGTTCCTTTATCCTTGAAATACGAACCGTCTATAGACCACAGGCTAAGTTCACTAACGCTCATACCGTACAGAGATGTGTATAAATTCTTAGTAAAGTCTTTATTGTAATATGTTTTGTCAGGTCGATAGTCATTTCCAACGCATATAGAATCGAATATGTCGTTGTTTTTATAATCACTGCTTGTACAAGGGTCATTGGGGTTAATATTAGCGCACGGGGTCTGTTTTATATCGTGTAATGTCATATTTAAACACGACATATCAGTTTGATCAAACATTTTATACGTATTAGAAAAATATATAGCGCTATATAGTGATATAGCGATATAGCGCGCGACGATTGGACATATTTACGTTAGTCTATATCGAAGGAATGTTGACGAATGACGAACATATAGGTATATAGAATCGAGTATGTCGTTGCTTACATAATGTTTGTAAGGCCACGTCATTGGAATCGGGTTAGTCGAATGTGTAAGTTAAGGCAAATAGAAAGCCAAGCACGGTTTACACAAGGATTAAATTAGGCAGTGGAATATTAGCGCTTTTTTACTTTGGGATATATTTGTCGAATATTGAAAGCAAATTGAATGTCATTACCAATATATATGAGATCGATTATGTCGTTGTTTAAATAATTCAATCATCACTAAATAAAGTATATGTTGATCTTTTTCAAACTCCGCCGGAAAACATCGTCCTTAGATCTTTGCATGGACTATCCTTGAAACTCAAACTTCACGAAAATTGTATATACGCAGCCTGTAAACCTGATGCTTTGTCTTTGATGTATGCTGTCCTTGAACAAGAACTGTTCTTGTCTTAAGTGTTTTTCGTACTGTCTGTATTTCGGCGTGTGATGTATTTTGTTTCGTATACATATTAAAGACCTTGTACTGTTCTGTCTGTTCAGTGTGCAAATTATTTTTGACACATTAAAATACTTTGTAACTTCTTAAATCTGTTTATGTTTATTGAAAAATGCACGTAACCGTCGTTTACGTATTTTTGTCATATCTGATGTTCAGTATGTGATTAAATGTGTGTATAATATTTGAATTGTGTTCAATTTACTTAATACTTTCTTTTAGTAAATTCGGAATTTGACAATAGCAATTAAGGTGGAGTAATATACTAATATGGGCAACAAAATTGCTGCAACTTGCAACAAAATCTGATTTCTGCGCATGTTAATTGAAATGTTTTGTCAACATTTCTACTTCAAATGCGTTGAAATCAGATTTTGTTGCAGAAATTGTGGCTGCAGCAATTTTGTTGCGCATATTACTCCAACCTCGGTATTACTCCAGCTTTAACAACAATTACTGAATGCAGGCTACCCACATGTACGCAGCGCGTACCTATTTTTATATATATATTACGAAAAATCTCTATGGTCTGTGCGTGGTTCAATCCTTGGTAACAATAACTTTAACACATTTCTTTGCGTTTAATATTTGAACGTTTCGTTCACGTTGCATTAGATCGGAACAATGAAATCTAGACGTTTTGAGTGTGAAATTTTAATGGTATATATCGTGTCGACTGTCGACAAGCACTCTATACTCATATATGTTTCAAAACTCGGCAAACGCAAGCTTGCTGTTGGTCTATATACGTATATGAACTTGAATTACAGGAGCGAAACGCTTGAAAATATGAAAAATTGCTAATACAAAACCATGTGCTTGACAGTCGACACGATATATACCATTACAATTTCACACTCAAAACGTCCAGATTTCATTGTTCCGATCTAATACAACGTAACCAAACGTTCTAATATTAAACGTAAAGAAATGTGTTAAAGTTATCAAGTTTTACGGTTGAATGAGAATAATATAAATATTCATATAATATCAATACCTCTACATCGCTGTCTTCTTCGTCCATTTTGATGCTTCAACATTAATATATCAACAAGAACGATCACGTGACTATGGCTTGGCGGGGAATTTGTAAAATATCCCTAATTCACCCCCAGTCTGCATTTTATCCTCAGTCTGCATTTTATACCCCCAGTCTGCATTTTGTACCCAGTCCGGTCTGCAGTCCGCAGTCTGCAGATTATACTGACCGTTGCACTGACTGGCTTTTACTGGCTGCGAGACTCTGCGAGCTTGAGAATCCCGCGCGTGCGCACTGAAAATTGGTTACGCTTTGCACACGCGAGTTGCCCTTCTATTCATTTCTTATTCTATGGTCTGAATTATATAGGATTTGTAGGGATAGTAGAGGATATTAGTAGTAGTGGTACGCGACGGGGGGTGAGATCGATGGTAGCTTCCGTCTTCCCATCATACCTTGCGTAACTTGCCCCCCCCTTAATATTACGCAATTTTACTAAAAATTCGTAAGGCTCTGCGGAGGAGAGTGTCAAATAAGGTAAAGTCTAAATATTAAAAAATTGAAATATGAAAATTAGTCTCTTATCCTTTGTATAAAATCCATATTCAAGTCTCGTCTTTTCCCACATTTCTTGAGGTTTTAAAATTTACTTGTCGTCTTTCACGGGCGAGAATAACACGTACGACTTGCATATCTTTGTCCAAATGGTCAAAGGTAGAAAATTTATATCGAAAAAATTTTAAAAACCGATTCAAAACCACGAGAACTATAAGGGAAGCCTCACAACCACGAGAAACGTCATATGTTCGTTTGGGGGTGGGGGGGTTGGCAGCTGTGACGTTTCTCTGTAAACATCATGGAAAAAATCGATAGTTTTTATCTTTGCAGAGTATAAAAAAGAAAACAATTTGATACAAACAGCAGTCTATATATTTGTAATACCGTACCTGTTCTATACCTATACATTTATATTATTACGCCTTCTTTGGATTTGAAAACACTCAAATTTCAAGAAATACGCGCTAAAATTATCAATATTTCATGCAAAAAAAGTTGTTTTGAGAAACGTTGGAAATTTTGAAGTTCACATATATATTAATAAAAAAAGAGTATGTCAGCAGAAGATGACATATTCCTCGCGGAAGCATCGCCAATAGCCGACCGAAAAAAATAGTAGAAAATTACCTTATGTGTACCATAAGAACAAAATATCGATAACTATGTGTGACGTTTCTAAGGGGGGTGGGGGGTCTCCAGAGAAACGAACATATGACGTTTCTCATGGACAAAATCGATATGTGAGGCTTCCCTTATACAGTAAAGATTATATAATACCTTAATAAATTCTAATCGTTTAATTGGCTGTTTATGGTCACGTGATATCGAATAGAAAATTCCATTTCCCAAGAGTGCAATGGAACACGTTCCATTGCACTCTCTGCGAGTGCAATGGAATAAAACGTATAGTACAATTGCACTCTTTGTGTTTTCGATAAATCGCATCCCTCAAAATGCTTCTCATACGAATCTATTAGTCTATTTAAACTATTTTGGTATTATATAAAACAAATAATGAATGTTTCTTCGTGCAATGGTAAGAATATTTTCATTCGGTGAAAAATGGAATGTTCCAGTCAACTCGGCTGTCGCCTCGTTGAATGGAACATTCCATCTTTCACCTCATGAAAATATTCTTACCATTGCACTCATAAACATTCATTATTTGTATATTATTTTATACAGTAAAGATTATTTTAGCGCAATGAAAAGTGGTACTCGTGAACGCTGTAGTACTTATAAAAATGTTGCTTTGAGCCTTTTTGTTTACTGTTGCTACTCGTAAGTCGATTTGTTATAGGTTATATAACAGCCTGAGCTAGTGGATGCTTAAAATACCGTAAAACTAAAAAATATAGAGTAGCGAAATAGTTCGCTACATTTTTTAAGCAGTAGCTGTAGTCAGTAGCGAACTACCTTTGTTCAAAAGTAGCAGTAGTTGTAGCTGACTACATATTTTTGAAGTAGCTGTAGTTATAGCGAACTACAAAAATTTTGTTGTCAACCCACCCTTGCAAAAACTCTATAGTGTAAACAAGTTAAAAATTAAAAGAACCTACTTAAACGGTTTCAGCATGCAGCATATCCTGTTGTGTAATTTTTCTTCTCTTTTACATTCTTTATTTGAACACAAACTTGGAAAATCGTAGTTTCTAATTATGCTAGTTGTGCCACCATTTTGTTTATTTATGTGCGTAGCCGGTCGGGGCGGGTCACTTGTTGCCTGGCGGGTCACTTGTTGCCTGGCGGGTTACATTGCATTTATCTGAAGTCACGTGACCACAAATCAGCCAATCATGTTTGGTGTTCACCCTAGCTATATAACAATGGTTCTTAACCAACATTGCCTCATGGCGAGATTTTGAGGGGAGGTGTGGGGAGGTGCTCACCTCCCCTGAGATTGTTTTGCACCTCCCCTGAGAATTTTTGCACCTCCCCTGAAAAGTCGTGCACCTCCCCTTGGAAAAGTTTCAATGATAGATCAAAGTGAAAATTTGACATTTTTTGGTTGCTTATGGTCTACAGTACGTAAGAAAGTTTTTTCTGTAAAATTGAACAATGATTGGCAATTCATCTCTGTGTCAAGTATCCTTTTAATGCAATATTTTGAAAGAAACTTTGTAGTAATTGTAATTGTATAAATGAGTAATTGTACAGTCATAATTCATTAATACACTGATACATATGTACACTACATGCATATGTACAATACATCACATTGTTGACTTTGGCCCGTTCTGAGTCCTAACTTTCCATGGGGGTCGTGAGCTAGACTGCTGCACCTCCCCTAATTTTTTTCCACCTCCCCCACTATTTAATATATATTTCTAGCAGCAAATTCCAAAAATACTTTCTGCATATATGTAGATTTCATGGAATGGTGAGGTATGCTGAAAACAGGCATATT